>JAQQRV010000164.1:0-11239 GCA_028455795.1 Lasioglossum marginatum | reverse complement strand
GAAAGAAAATGATAAATTTAAGCGTTCACAGTCAATTTATATTTTTCATTCTTCTCTACGTTTACGACCTTAAATGACTTTGAATAACCTTGAATGATTACATCGTTGAAATTGTCTCGTGAAGGGCTGCAAACGTCGGAGTCAAAATAGTAGTAAAAGCATTGTTTTGCACACGAGATCAATAAAAAATTGTCGTGTGAGTCACTGGACCGTGTTTAACACTAGGTTTACGGAGGTCTAGAAATAACTATTTCACATTATTATATAAACATAACAACAATATGTTTTTTACAATCTTAATAATCGCAAATTAAGAATATTAGAACCCGTCATTTTGACTGGTCCCGTAAACCTAGTGTTAATCTACTAGACTCTTTAATTAAACTGTTTCATCTGCTCGGCACTCGTGCCCGAGAGAACGAAAGGGGAGGTACTTTTACACGTTAAGGGCAGCGTCTCCTCGAATGAGTGTGAGTGCACACACTGCTAGACCACGTATACGTACGCGAGGATTGCAAGGGATTCCGCTTCCAATTTCTCAATAATGCAAAGACAGTATGTCTTAGTAGTCAAAATCGGTAGATGAAAGATCAATCTAGGATGCTATTTGCCTCAAAAGTCCTATTTTTATGTTTACTACTCGTAATTCTCATTATTCGCCTGTCATCTGTCGCCTGTCACATTGCTTCTCGCGGCTCCGCGACATGCTGCCGAATAATGAGAATTACGAGTCGTAAACGAGTAGGACTTTTGAGGCAAATAGCATCCTAGAATGATCTTTCATTATTGAGAAATCAGAAGCGGAATCCCGGACCCTTGCAATCCTCGCGTACGTATACGTGGTCTAGCGGTATGTGCACTCACACTCATTCGAGGAGACGCTGCCCTTAATACTTTCGCGAAAGAAAATGGGAGGAGAGCAGTAGCCCGTTCCCGGTTCCGGTATAACTTCCGTCGTATATCAGACGTCGTTCCTCCGCGTTGTAACTTTCGTCCCCGAGCATCGGTCTTCGTATATCATCCGCGGGGAAATATCGTTCCCCGTGTAACTTGAACAACGCTCGCCGCTATCGGCGAAACGCGACTGTTTGCTGTGCGCGTTCCCATCGAACTTCCGGCGCGGCGTCCAGGACCAACGATTCCATGGAATGGAACGTTTATTCCAGTCCCGCGTATCAAACCAGCCCCGGTCGACGACACCTCCTACACTTCCTACCGCCATCGCGGAAACTGCGGTTTTCAATGGGGAATTAACGGCAGCTCTACAGCTTTTTTTGAACACCGAGTCGGCACACAGTGGGTTATTTGGTCCGAAAAATCGGAAAAAGTCAATTTCAAAATTTTGCGTAAGTCGTACACAATTTTTGATAAATATTTCCTTATATCGATCGTAGAGTTGTTAGTAAAAAATGTATTGATGCTATATCCTATGATATATTAATGTTATATCGATCATAGAGTTGTTAATAAAAAATGTATTACTGATATCGGCGCAATCATTGCGATCATTCGATCACTGATCGAGAACCATTGCGCCGATAGCATTAATACTAATTTTTTATTAACAATTTTTGATGTTCGACGTAGCTAAAAGTCTGAAGAATAAGGCTTGAGTATTGTCTTTTTTATTTGTACTCCCGTGAACTTCATCGAAAGTCAAGAGAGTTAACCCTTTGCACTCCAAACTATTTTAACTCGAAAATTAAACATTTCTTTCGATTTAGAATATTTCCCTATGATTTTCGAAATTTTATGTATATGAAATTGGTATAAAATCTATACTGTAAATACCTCGTGCAATACCTAAATGTTTAGTAATTGATTAGATACCGATATATTTAATAATCTAAATATTTTGGATAATGCTACAGCAATTTTTAGTGGCGCCTCACAGTCGCCATTGGAGGGCTAAGGGTTAAAGAGAAACAGCGTTCATTCATTAGCGATTTTCAAGTGTTTTAAGGAAATTCTGTAAATTCTTACATGCCAGAAGCTTTTCAAGTAGGTATACAGAGCACTTTCACACAGATTTCATTTCGTTATCATCTAAATTAGTGTAGTTATTAATATTTGAACATAATCAATCATTCTGTAAGTTTTTTCACGATTCTAAAACTTCATTGACGATTTTGTTATACTATCGAGTAATATCCAGTGCTCTTTCTGGTACCATTACATTCGATAAAGGTTTGTGATCATTAGACTGCGGGTCTTTATGCAAAATAAAAATTGTTTGTATGAGTTGCAAGAAACAACAACCACGCAGAAGCTTTTCTTTTTCTTTAACACGTTAAGCGCCACGCCGAATTTGCGTGCCTTTCCGTTCAGGCCACAGTTACCGTCAGGCGGGCCCTGCCGGTCCGTAGGGACCGACGTGGCCTGAACGGAAAGTCTAGCGTCGGTCCCTAGGGACCAACGTGGCGCTTAACGTGTTAATAACCTTAATAAGTCAAAAATAATAGATTGACGTTCTTAAATTCATTGAATCTTTGGGCTATTTTAAATTACACCACCTCAGTTTTGTCATAAACGCATAAAATCTGCAGTATAGTGATCATAGTGAAAAAAGAATTAGTCCCAGATTTGCACAGATTGAAGATTCGTAACTAATTTAAGTAGAAATGAATATCAAAAAAATAAAAATTTCTTAAAATATATATTTATTTATTTAAAAGGTTCGTGATCTACATATTTAGTATTCAAATAATAAATTACATCATTTCAACATAATAAATTACATCATTTCAACATAATAAATTACATCATTTCAATATAATAAATTACATCATTTCAACATAATAAATTACATCACATTTCCTCATAATTAATTACAATATATTTTTAAATTACAATAATTACATTATTTCAACAAATATGAGAAGAAAACGTTTCCAACAATAGAGTTGAACACTATTTAAACATCTACAAAAGCTTCTATATATAAAATTTCGAAAAGAATTTTTTTCGACAAGGAATAAGAATCATTCTGATTTCGTAAACGTTAAAGACGAATTCAACGATCTACTATATTATGACCTTGACACCATAAATAACGCTAAAATAGTTTTTCCCGACTTTTCGGGCCAAATACCCCACTGTGCTGCGGCCATCAGCGCGCAATAATCTCTGTCACGTTCATTGTAGTCTTGTTGACGGCCCGCGACCCGGAAACTGTAATTTGTCGCAACGTAATGGACAATCCGCGATTGCTGCCTGGAATCCATGATTGTCCGCGTCCCGTCGGAAAATGGAGGAGAATTTCACGCGTTTCCTCCACTACTGAGATTCTTTATGGTACTCCAAGAGAACGCCCGCCTCGTTACACGCTGCTAATAGCTACTGTCGTCAGGTTTTAGTCGCGGAACGCGAATATCCAGATTGCTATGGCAGAGTCGCCAGATTAAGACTCGTGTCAACACTCTACCTTCCCCTTCGGCTGCTCTTTACTTTACCGGACTAAAAATTTTTGCCTTTCTTCTATAAATTATTATGTATTTGATATGTAATCCAGTAGATTTGTACCCTTGCAGATCGAAGTTTCGATCCTGTAGGATCAATGGCTCAGGAGTTATGCTTGCTTAAAGTTGAGCAATTTGCAGTGTTCTTGACAGGGCGCGCCGCCATATTGGTTTGTAGTGACGACCGCGCGCCGCCATATTGGTTTGTAGTGACGACCGCGCGCCGCCATATTGGTTTGTAGTGACGACCGCGCGCCGCTTACCGAGCAGAATCGCTAGATGGCAGCACGGGCTGATAATATAGAGCGGGTATTGCGATTGTTGTTTGAATTTTGGAAGACATTGCCAGGATGTTGCGTTTTAATTGGTCTGGGTTAGGTTTTTGTAAATATTTTCCACGATATTTCTTCTCAAACATTTTCCGAGATATTTTCTCTATGTTAGCGATATTACTGTGTGCTCGTGCTGCCATCTAGCGGTTCTGCTCGGTAAGCGGCGCGCGGTCGTAATTACAAACCAATATGGCGGCGTGCTTATCTGTCAAAAACACTGCAAGTTGCTCAACTTTAAGCGACCATAACTTCTGAACCATTGATCTTACAGGATCGAAACTTCGATCTGCTGTTTCTCCGGGTACAAATCTACTGGATTACTTACCAAATACATACTAATTTATAGCAGAAAGGCAAAAATTTTGAGTCCGGTAACTCTTCGACTAATCCGGTACTTGCAGAAAGAGGATAACTTTTCCTCTTTCACCAAAAAATTTTGACAAGTAACATTTCTAAATTTTAAATCTTTTTCTGCTTAAATCGTGGAAACCATGCGATTGAATTTTCCATAGAATGACTCTTTAGATTCTCCCAAATAGGATAGATTATTTTTTGCCTTCATTATGAACATTTTTAAGATGTTTTTAACATGCCAATTCTTTTCGACGAGAAGTATCTGACTAGATGGAAGTGAATTGTAATTTCTGATTGCTCTTCCTTCTCCTGAAGTGAAGCGCACCATTCAGGTAAATATTCGCAAATTCATCTGGGAGTCAAATTAATTTTCTTGCAGAGCGGAGAAATTCGACGGATGCAAATTTCGACTGATCCAATAAGAGAGGCCAGAAGTATCGATTTTTCTTTATTGAGTCACTTTATTGGAAACTGTTTACGTCCGTAGACTATCAACTATCTTTAGATTTTTCGCAGCTATCGATTTATCTTATTGAATTTTTGAGATCACTGCTAAATTTTGCGGCGGAAATATTAATGGGAAGCTTTTAAAATCTATTTCGATATTCTGACTACAGCTTCAGTATATGCATTATCACTGCATTATATTAAGGTGTGATCCCTGAAATTATTGATTTACATTTGCATAATCGTTGTTAGAGTTTTCAATAAAAGTTTTGGAGGAAAAGCTTGAGAAATGTATTTTTCAGCATATTTCAAGCTGTTTAGAATCTTTCTTTGACTTGATTCCTCTTTAAACTTTTTCCTTAACACTTTACCTCGCGGCTCCGTTCATTGGATTATGTTTGAGTACATACCAATATGGCGGCGCCCTTACCCGTCAAAAACGCTGAAAATCGCTCAAGTTTAAAAACTCATAACTTTTGAACCACTGATCTCCTAGGATCGAAACTTGGATTTTTGACACTTTCTCGCCAAAATCTACAGGATCACATAAGAAAGCGGCAAAAATTTCTGGTTACCGAAGGTACAGTGCAGCAAAAATTGTGTACGCGATGCGCCTAAAGAAATTTTCTCTTAAAAAGTTTTCACTTCAACAAGTCGCTTGAATACAGAATTAATTCTACAATAATAACAATTAACACTAAATCTACCGACCGTCAAAAGTGACTGATGCTATTATATAGTATTATAAAAATAACAAGATTAAATTTATTTATATTTTGTGCGATTTTATATATTCAATAAATTCCCATGAAAACGCGTTTACAATTTCAATAATTGTCAAATAAAAAATCTAAAAATCTTAACACTTTACCTACCGGAAGTCTTATTAATAGGATTTTCAATAATTGTGCTGTACCAAAAGAAAGCATAGAAATATTCTTTTACATTGAAATCTTAAATGAAGCTATTGTTAGTTAGTTCACAATGAAAATTGCTGTTGCTATTGAAGATTCCATTAAAAAGTGTTTAGCCATGTGCCATAGATTTTTCAAAATTATGTAATAATCACCTGTCGGTAATGTGTTAGGATAAGGAAAGCAACAATAAAAGAATTGAAACGGAGGTTACTACCATGTTACTGTCAATGCAAGAGAACAGCTAGGAAATCAAATAATAACGAATTTCCTGTCGTATATATTCGTGTGAAAGACTGACGAGGGCTTTTGAATATTCATGGTGTCCGCGAAGTTCGAATTTGAGTTCTGACCTACTCCGAAAACCCCTGCTAATTGGTAAAATTCGAACTGTCTATCTTCGGAGCATCTTTATCGGAGAACCGCCAAAATTCTCGTATATCTGTTTCCCCGTTTGCTCAGAGCAATTCAATACCGCCAATAAATCACTGATGGAAATCGAAACCAAATCTGATGCCAACGAGCATTACGAGCCTAACAGTCTCATTATTAACGCGATCATCGATTATCACTTCGCGATCAGAGGTAATCGAAATACGAGTACTGATTTTGACAAGTTTATTAAGAAATAATGTAGGGCGGTGCCGACTAACAAGAATCGACTCATTAATTTCCGCTATTTGATACGTTCATTGTTAATACGTGCTAATACGTGTTAATACGTTCTAAGTTGATACGTGCATTGCCGGATTATGCTTGGAAATATCAATCCTTATCTTCACCATTCACTTTGTTCTCTTAATAGGACGGAATATGTTGGAAAATATTCCAAGCTTCTTAAAATACTGTTGCATTATAATCGATTTATTGAAATGATTACGGAAAGAAATTAATTTTTATTTTGCATACGGATCCGCAGTATTTTAATATCATAATCAATTTTTATTATATAAAATTCCGTTTTTATCATTAGGTTTACGGAGCTCTAGAAATATCTATTTAATATTATTTAATAAACGTAACGAGCATATGTCTATCTAAATTATTGGCCATTTGTCTAATAATATATAACCAAAGAAATATATTTGGTAAATAATTCCTCAGGGAAGCATTTTTGCAATATTAACACTAAACCTACCAAGCTCAAAACATATAAAAGTGAAACACCTTGTAAAATTGAGAAGATTGAATTTACTTAAACTTTGTACGATTTTCATTATACTATGTGCTTAAGTAAAGAAGTCAATTCAGTAATTTCCTATGAAAGCGTTTCTATAATTTCAATAACTATGAATCAGAAAACCGGTCAATTTGACCGTGGTAGGTTAGGGTTAATATCAGATGATTGCATAAGTTCGTGAATAAGATTCGAAAATAAAATTCAATGGTTAAATTTCAAAGATTGGTTAAACATTCGTTAAATTAAAATTAGAAAATGGTTAAATTTTCTACAATTAGAAAGGAATGGTGACTATAAGTATAATTGATTAATAAAGTTGTGTTCTTTAAAATTTAACCATTGAATTTTATTTTCAAATCGGGCACGATTTTATGCAATCGTCTAATAATTGCAAATTAAGAATATTAGAACCCGTCATTTCGATGAGTTCCGTAAACCTAGGCAGTCTATTAATAAAATTCCGGTTTTAAAAGACCAAGTCTCAACACTTGTGTTTTTAAAGGGATCCAGTTAACGTGTCTGACTATATAGCGTTAATTCTACTTATACCCGGTACTTATACCGTGTGTATATTCATCCACATTTTTACAATTTCAATAATCGTGTATTGAAAATATTAGAACCATCGCCATTCTGACGATTCTTGTAAACCTAGCGTTAAAAAGGGTGTGTGGACAATTGTGTGAGTGACTGTATTTTAATTTTAACTCTTTTTTTTTATGCATAGTGGGATATATTTTAACCCACATCGAAAAGTAGGTTATATTGATATTAAAAAAAATTCAGTGCAACTTGGGTTTTTATTTTCTTTAAAATCGTGTGCCTCAAAGAGTTAATTGAAATATAGAAGATCAAGAAGAATTCGGTCACAAACTGAAGGTAATTGTTTGTTTCGGTGCGCGTGTTTAATAATGACGCGACTCGCGGAATTTGCAGAAGGACTTTCCGACTCGATCGTGCGTCACGATCGAATCCCAGATCGCCACACCCGGTGTACAAATGGATTTTACACACTTGTTTGTCTGACGGAATTCGGCCCGCGGCTTTGCCATAATGAGGGTAGCTGGCTCGTAAAGCGGATTGTGCAAATGGTCTATTTAAAGCATGAACGGGGCGACGTACTGAGTGTAAGTGCATTGTGCAGGGGATGAATCCGCTGGATATGAAAATCCTTATATTTCTAAACTATTTCGAATAAATCGACCGGCGATACGTGCAATATTTTTCATATTTGTCCATTATTTTTGTCGCATTTTTATTCAACACTTTCGCTGACTCTTTCAGAGCGACTATTTTTACATCAGAACGACCTAGTTCTGTGAGAGAGATACACTTGTGAATTAAAATGAATTAAAATGAATTAAAATGAATTGAAATGAATTAAAATGAAAGGAATTAGACTAATGACTCTACAAAAATTTGTTAACAAAAAGAATTGTACATTCGAGAAAAATTTCGTTTGCGTTCGATTGTAGAGTAGGACCTCGATTAACCGGATCCCGATTATAAACAAATATTGATTATATTATGAAGGGAAATAAATTTTTAGAAATAAAATTTTTATTTTGGAATAAAATATACATTTTAATTATTTCTTTCGGATCTTGATTATCCCATCGGGACTTAATTTATCCGGGCTGTTTGATTTTTTTAATCGAGGTCCTACTGTATAAAGTTGCAAAAGTTGTAAAATACGCATTTCCTGGAATTTTTGGAGATTTTTAATTTTTTTAAACCTGTTCGCAAAATACGATAAATCTGGAAAAAATACACACATTAATAATCTCGATGAAACACAAGTAACATAATAATACAAACGTGGTATTCTGAAAACTTCAATATAAAATCCGCAATTTTATTTTGGTTTTTTACAACTTTTTTATCAGTCTGTAAAAATTTCTTCTCTTTTCTTCAATTCTTCTAATGTCTTGGCAGTTGTGCTTTACCTACTCGTTTCTGTCACAAATGCATCAAATTAAGATTCGGCGACAGTCTGCTCACGGGGATCGAATATTGATAAAATCGGATAAATGCAGGCGAGAGAGGAAAAAAGGGGAAAGGCTAATGTACTCGGTGAAAATTCTTCTGGCCGATAATTTCCCATCTTTTCCGCCGTTTCGCGTCGAGACACAGCAGCCATATTTCAGTGGGAGCGGCGTGTTAATCAAACTTATCTCGTTCTAATGAAGCTGTCGTAATTTAGCCGGTCCGGTGACGTCCGTAACGAGATTTACCATCTTCTCGAACAACTGCACGGCTGTCTGCATTAAATTGCCTTCCCTGAATGGATCGATATCGAACCGCCAAGTCTATTGCGCTACAGTGATCGGTAATTAGGAAATCAGATAATCAATTATTATTATCCGGCGTTGCCTTCGATTTATCTTCCTGCGCACCAAAATTTCCAGAAATACGAATAATTTTAACTACATCGATACAATTTTTAGTAATCCATTTTGATCACCGATAGAGACGTGATTTACAGCAGGATTTTTAATAAAATTTTGATAAATATCCACACATTCGAAACAGTTTATTCCATTTCGTTCATTCAACTATATTTTCTGTCACTGAAATATCCTTTTAATAAAAATAAATTCAGCCAAGTATTCTCAAAGAAATGTTTTGTTATATTCCACATTAAATAATTTCAATTTTTTAAATTTCTAACTAAGAAATGTTATATACTGAGAAAAATGAGGCGGTGAAATTTGAAACAATAAAAATAATAAGAAGAATGTGCACATATTATTTGCAACTGGATCAAAATGATTAAAGAAGAAATTTTCGGATACAGTGAAAATTATTAATTTTTGTAGAAATTTCATTAATATAGTAATTATAGATAATTACTGAATGATTGTACTCTATTTACAGTGATGACGTTATAATATTTGAATGTTGTATTCCAAGATGCACATATTATTTTCAACTGATCAAAACTATTAAAGAACAAATTTTCGTGTACAGTGAAAATTATTAATTTTTGTAGAAGCTTCGACGTCGATCCATTCATAAAAGGAACTTCAACGCGGACATTATTGTTATAAATAATTACTGAATGATTGTACTCGATTTACAGTGATGACTAGACTGCGGATGTTTATGCATTTTCCAATTTCTGTCGACAAATTTTAAGGGACTTGAATGGAATAAAATCATATTTTTAATGGGAACGGCTTTTGTAGATCCGAAACAAATGGCAGTTGTACAAAATTCTATCAAATCCTAGCTTTTTTTAAACATATTCATAAGCCATAAATGCATAAAGATCCGCAGTCTAGTGAGTATGTTATAATATTTGAAAATTGTATTCCAAACATTTGTTAAATGATTTTCGAAGCAGATTTTCGAGATTGCCAATAGCCACGAACCATTTCTGAAGCTGCAAAATCGATTCGCTTAATTAATAATTACCCGTCGGTTTTTCCACGGCGAATTCAGTGCGAAACGGAAGCCACAAGAACTGCGCGTGTCGTTACTGTTATCCCGCTCGCCTTCTGGTTATTTATTGCTCGGGAACAAAACATTGAAATTACGATCTTAAAGCCTCGGCCGTTGCGATATCCTGCTTAACGTCCGTAGTTTATATCCGGACTCTAGATAAAGGAATAAGCCAGCTGCGACGGGAATTAATATTCTATTATTGTCTTCCAGTATTAATCCTGTGTTAATATCCGCCGCTCGAAGCGGGATAAATAACGACAAAGAGATATTGAAAAAGCCTACGATCCGAATTCCATAACTTCTTGAGGTTTAACCTTCGACTATCCAGTTGGAGCCACCGAAATACCACGGAAATTCTAGAATTGATAACAATATTTGAGTGTACACATGTTCAAAAGTCTGGAAGTCATCGCACACAATTTTATAGAGGTTCTCCCAAAAACGATGTTCAGTGATTACATTAAGTACATTGTGTGTACATTAAGTAGTTCAGTATTATAGCTTTTGCTATTACGCGTTAAACAATATTTTTATTGTGATGTTAATTTATCAATTATTACTAGACTGCGGATTTGATGCAATTATGACAAAAATGAATAGATCAAATAGAATACGGCAAAAACATTTAAAAATTTTGAGAACATTGTGTCTTATTCAACTCAATAAAATTATTAACACTAAACCTACCACCACCGGTTAAAATGACCAATTCCAGATTTATTATTTTACAATTATCGAAATAATAAAAATGATTTTATAAGAATTGATTGCATGAACATCTTTAGTAGAGCACGTATTATAATAGGAGCCGTGCAAAGTCTAAATAAAATCAATCTTGTCATTTTTATAAGGGAACATGTACCAGTTACTTTTAAGGCTCGATAGGTTTAGTGTTAAGAATAGAAATAGATGTCTATACAATTCCTGTATCTTGCAATTAATACAATTTTGGCTCTGCAATAAAAATCCGCAATATAATTGTCACCGTAGGAGAAAAACTTGCTGATGTTAATTTATCAATTATTACTAGACTGCAGATTTTATGCATTTATGACACACTTGAATAGATCTAATGGAACACAGTAGAAACACTTAAAAATTTTGGAA
>JAQQRV010000163.1:0-11253 GCA_028455795.1 Lasioglossum marginatum | reverse complement strand
TCAACCGACTCTCTCTAAACTCTTTTCTCTTTACCTTAGAGTCCCGGAATCGACCGCGATTCTAAAACAAAAAGATCATCTGTTCCTCCACTGTCGCCAATTTTTCCACGCTTTTATAAACAGAATTTTCTAGGTAAATTAAATTGTTTACACAAATAAAATTTTTTAAACAAAGTATAGTTTTCCACATACAATTTTTTAATAACCATCTATGTATAAACAGATTTCCAGGGCATTAAAATTGTTTAAACTAACATATAAATAATCTGTATTATTTTTTAAATAGATTATATTTAAATAAAGTACAAAAAACCTCCAAATTGAATAATAATTATTAATATGCATTTTCCTATTTGCAGAGTCATCGCTGCCTGCCAAACGGTCAATACCTTCTTCACCGGCATTTGCTTAGTTAATTGTTATTGGATTCCTATCAATAGTTGCTATGTATTATAATAATTATTTATTTATTTGTTTTATAATATTTGAATTATATTTGTCTATGTATTATAATATTTGTTTGTGTGTGTAATAAATGATTTTTTGATTAATTGTTTTGTTTCGCCTTTCTTTTATTTCCCATTCCATAGTTAAATTCCGACTTTCTAACTATAATTTCTATAATTCTATCTATCTATAATTTCTCCAAGTCCTAAGGAATTGTAAATAGTACCTTATACATTTTCTAGTTTGTTGGAAGTAGAGCTAAAATGTTGTTCGATCTTTTTTGTTTAGTATAATGTGTCTACTTCTGTAATTCTTCCATTTATTTGACCTTATTAAATAATTATTTTCTGCAGTTATTTTAATACATGATATTTTCTTAATTTCATGAAAGAGAGAGAGAGAGACTGAACTTGGAGAACATATTCAGATAAAAATTGTTTATAATATAATACGGGTGCTGCGAATCAATCAATATAAACTTTTTATTCTGATCAAGGCCAAAAATGATGTTGTCCGGACTAAGCGTCACTGAGAGTCGATGTAGGTTCTTATCCGGAGTGCGAGTTGACGTAGGTTCTTGTCCGCAGTGCGAGTTGATATAGGTTCTTGTCCGGATTGCGAGTTGATGTGCAGCCAATAGTGGCACAGCCAAAACCCGGGCATCAGCAATCTCATTTAATCTCTGGTTGCATTCAATGCACGCATCAGAGCGCACAGAATTCCCCAGATCCCCACCACTTCTCGCGCATCAGCCGTGCATCAGCTACCACAGCTCAGACGTGAAGCGTTTGATGTGTAGTCGATGTATTAGCGGTAAATTTGAAAAAAACGTGATAAGAAGTAGATGCAAATGCAGGGTTGCGAACCCTAACCCGAACCCGGTTTGAGTTTTGTAACCCACGTAACCCGCCTAACCGGGTTACAGAAGGATTCTGTAACCCGCCTAACTCGGTTACAGAAGTCTCCTGTAACCCAGTTAGGCGAGTTACGTGGGTTACAGAATTCGGCGAAGTTTCCGTTTACGTCCATTCTTAGAATTCGATGAAATTTTGAAAATAGGTTCTTTTTTGACTAAAATGACGATTGCCAGAAGGATTTTTCCCGACTCGAAAAAAATTTTTTTATCATTTCAATGTCGCTCTCTACCTTACCGACTTACCGACTTTCT
This sequence comes from Lasioglossum marginatum, assembly GCA_028455795.1. Taxonomy (NCBI): domain Eukaryota; kingdom Metazoa; phylum Arthropoda; class Insecta; order Hymenoptera; family Halictidae; genus Lasioglossum; species Lasioglossum marginatum. The sequence continues at coordinate 9,638 of JAQQRV010000163.1, read as the reverse complement.
ATTTTATATAGAATATCTTCAATTAATTCTAAAAATGGATCATCACCTCACAGCCTGGTCACCTCACAGCGCCATAAAAATTCACACATATGATCTATAAGCGAATCCTTTTTAATTTAGAGTGATACATAAATAAGGTGAACTTTCAATTTTTAAAGACTACTCCTAGATTTTCGTATGCGTGGTCGCCCCCACCACGACCTAACCACAACTCACTCTGATCGCATAATCTTTGCATTATAACTGTCATAAAAGTCGGTAAGTCGGTAAGGTAGAGAGCGACATTGAAATGATAAAAAAATCTTTTTCGAGTCGGAAAAAATCCTTCTGGCAATCGTCATTTTAGTCAAAAAAGATCCTATTTTCAAAATTTCACAGAATTCTGAGAATGGACGTAAACGGAAACACAGCCCAGGATTCTTCTGTAACCCAGTTAGGCGGGTTACTCGGGTTAGGAGAACCGAATCTAGTTCGGGTTAGGATTAATCCAGTTACACAAGAGTACAGTAGGATCATTAATACCTTTGTAACTTTTTAATGTAAATTTTCGAAGAAAATTCGAAAAAAATCGAAGAACTATATCTCACATAAGTTTCATCAAAATCGGCTTGTACCAACTGAATATGTTCCCTTGTCAGTATGCTTTATTAGGACCGAAGCGCTTTGTTCTTTTATTGCCTGCTACGGTCACCATCCGAAATTCAACGACTAGACTGTCCGCTCGACAGTATGGTGTATTGAAACCTAAATAATGCCAAAATGAAAAAAACAGAAATAGTTAACACTCGCAAGGGTAAGGTCTAATAACAATAACTTAATAAATAGCAAAAGGTAAAACGTCGCGTCGTAAAACCGGTAAAACCCTCCGCGGGAAGGAATAAGCGCGGATCCGAATTCAGGTATGTAAACTCTCCACTGACTACCTACCGTGTCCTAAAACGTTAAACCAAAGACCTTGTACCCCCCAATTAAGTGATTTTCAAATATCATTTTTAGGTCCCAGGTTCTTAAATACAAACTAACGGTTTATGCTTCACGTTTATGGAGGAAAAAATGGTGATATGCGATGTGTGCGTTTGCCGATCAAGGCACATTGATGCGGTGACTACTCGAGCCGCTGCGCTCTTTTCGGCGTGGTACCAATGCCGCTGTGTCCTTTGCGGCGCGGTGCCGCAAAGCAGCACGTGGCAATGCAATAAGCGGCTCCCTTTTCATGATGTTTCTCTTATAAAAGTGGGTCTCGAGGACCACAGCAGTCAGTTGTCGTGCAACATCGAATGAATCATCAGTTTTGCCTTTTTTCTCTGAGTGTCAGTCTCAAGTCTCAGCGAGCAAACCACGTCGTCCGTTCTTTCCAGTGAAATTCGTGAACCGTATTAAAAAAGTACAAAACGTGTGTTGTGTACATTGCATTTGTGCCCTATTGACTTTATACTAGTTTATATACTATTTCGTACAATGGAGCATCCAGTACGCCAATATTTTTTATTCAACGAGGATGACCGTAAATCCACGTGCCTTATTGAGAGATGCACTGTAAAAATAATTGGGAACCATGCTGCTAATTTGACGCGGCATTTGCAGTACCACCACCCCAATGAGTATACAACGGTCACCATGCGGAAGGAAATGAGGAAAAGGATAAGAAACAACGAGGACTCTTCTTCTTTCACTTTGACTTCGGCGTCTTCAAGCAGTTCAAGCTCCTCTTCTACATCCCATTCTACGAGCTCCACCAATACATCAACCAGGTTTACAATGATAGCAAAACAGCTTATTGACGCTAGCGTCGAATTAACCACAAAAAATGGTCGACCATTAAGTATCGTGGAGGATTCGGGTTTTCGCAAAATTGACCTGATATTAGAGACACTTGAACCCCGAATTTCAATTAATAGAGGCAATGTTCGGGAGGCGATTATAAATCAGGCACGCGAAGTGCGAAACTTAATAAAAACGGAAATTAAAAATAGTTTAGTTTCTATTAAAATTGACGGGGCAACCCGTCAATGTAGATCATTTATAGGGATCAATGCGCAATATGTAAAAAATCAGAAATTAATTGTAAGAACGTTAGCTTTACAAGAAATACTTGTTAGACATACTAGTGAAAATTTGAAAAATTTAGTTCTGAATGTGTTAAGAGACTATGATCTTATCAGACAGATTTATTCAATCACGACGGACAATGGTGCGAATATGCTGAAGATGGTTCGTCTTTTAAGGGAAGAAGAAGAAGAAAATCTCGACGAACTTGAAGATTTTTCGGACGATCCTCAACAAGAATTTTATTTAGAGGATGAACACTTATTTCCCTCAGAGGATAATAATTTTAATTTAATGGGGATACGGTGTGTTGCACATACGTTGCAACTTGCGGTTCAAGATGCCATCGAAAATTTTAATGTAGAAGATTTAATGCAGAAAATTCGCGACCTCGTGCGAAAACTCCGCAGTCCTACCGTAAGAATACTTTTGAACAATTTGAAATTACGTAGACCCATGCTAAATTACCCCACTAGATGGAGTTCAACATTTGATATGTTGGAAAGATTATTGACATTAAAAGATTTTTGTTTAGAAATAAAAGATGTAACGTTATGCGAAGGTGAATGGAATACGATTAGGGAAATAATGAACACTCTTAAACCCGCAAAAATAGCGACAAAAAAGATGCAATATGACCAATTATTAATTGGGAGACTTTTATGTTATCTGGCTGCAGTGCAAATTAAATCTAGCGAAAATAAGTAATAGTTTTGCGACACTGCTATTAAATGCAATAATAAACCGTGAACCCGAACTCATAAGCAATAAATGTCTATTGGCGTCCGTATATTTAGATCCGAGATATAAAAATGTATTGTCCGGAACAGAAAAGAATTTTGCGATTGAGCATTTAATGAATACGTGGAGGCGTTACAAAACTTTAGGTTTAAATTCCAATGTAATAACAAAGAGTCCGATTGCAAAGCATATTTCACCGTGTGACGAAATCGAACAAATGCTACTAGAAAAAGATGCAGAGCAACATTGTCCCCCAAATTCAGTATTTAGCATTATAAGCGCATTAAATGTATTCTCACAATATCCCAGAATAAGCAAAGATGCAAATATTTTAGACTTCTGGGACAAACATACTTTTTCCGAACTGAGCACACTTGCTAAGATTGTACATGCAGTTCCAGCAACGCAAGTGTCCGTTGAAAGATTATTTTCCGGATTGAAATTTATATTAAATGATCAACGATCGAGATTAAATAATGACATTTTAGACGACATTATGGTCGTCCGAACAAATGCATTTTCATAGTTTTGAGTTTTTTGCGCGCGTGCGTTGTGTTCGTGTGTGTGCGCGTCTGTGTGTATGTGTAAATACAATATTGGAAGTGTGGATTGTATGTGTATGCAATATTGAGATGCGTATTGTAACATTTGAAAGACTAGTAAAGATAGCGCATTCTATGTTTTCAATATTATATAATAATTATTGTATTTTATTAATTATATTTAATCATTAAATATTATTTTTTAATAAATAGTTATATATATTAAGTTTATTAGTTTCAATTAAATTTTTTACGATGGCATAAAAATATTGTATATATTGTAAAGGTATAATATCTTAATACACAACTGTCGTTTTAAATCAATATAAAATAATAATTTTCTTGCGAGTTTTTCACAATTAATCTTCGAATTTTCAATCTCCTGTCATATTTTTTTAAAGTATCTTTGCTTAAAAAATACATGTGTTTAGTATGATACCAAAATATATGTATATATATTCGTATATGTACCCTCGGGAGCAGGTTAACCCGCTGTCTCTAGGCTCTGAAACCCGCTCCGTGCGGGTTAATCCGCTTCCGAGCGGGGTTAACCGGCTCTCTCTGGGCTCTAAGACCCGTTCTCTCCGGGTTAGTGTGGGTTAGAGAAACCTCCCTCGGTTAACCGGGTTTGGGTTAGGGTTAGTCCGCGGTACGCATCCCTGTGCAAATGGACGCAAACGAAGCTCATTCTGCACACTGTGAAGCCAGGCATTTTAAAGATGGACCGAATTGAGTTCCCAGGGTAAAGAAACGGGTCCCTGGATAAAGAAACTGCTGTGAGGGCTACTCAAGGTATAAATATATACAATCAATATATTTTTTACATAACATGTAATTATAACCTCGAAAGTAACGAACGTAAAGTAATTTTACAGATGAACAAGTTTTACGGGAATTAGTAACCGAATATCAAAACAATGCTGCTGGACAAGGTTAATTGTGAAGTAACGCGTTACTTGTAACGCTGTTACCGTTTTCACTACTTATTTTTTTCTGTAACGGTCATTATTACTTTTTTTGTCTGTAAGGATAATAACAACGAGTTACTTTTTTCAGCTAACGTTCCTGGCGACTCTGCTGCAACTAGCGGAGAATCAAGTTCTGAAAGTTTTATGTGGCCTGATGCGGCAGTGCTCCTTTTAATGGATATATATAAGGATAAGGAGCCTGAATTTAGTAGTGGGGCAAAAAGACACAATGTTCTCTGGAGAGAAATTGCTGCCCAGCTGCGAGAGTTGAAATATGAAGTGAACGGAGTACAATGCTCCGCCAAATTTGCGGGTCTGCGCCGAACATATAAAAATATTTATGAACAAAATAAAAAAATATTTATGAACAAAATATAAATAGATTTATAAAATTTATTTTGTGGTTGTAGGCGATGGATTCATTAATCGGAGAGAAGGCATACATTCATCCTCCAGCCGAAGCTTCGAGCGAGGATCCACCACTGCCAACGCCAACATGCAGCTCTTCATCTCCAAACTCAGGAGATTTACAAAGTAATAAAATATAAGTAATATAATAAGTATGATTAGAGTAAAAGTTGCTTTCATTTTTATGCATATAATAAATATTGTCACGATTTATATTAATATGTATTACAAATGCACCTTGTTACGTTCCGAACAAAATCTTTATTTGCCTCTCTTTCCATCGGCTGTACTGTGGTATGATAATGCGTTAGCATTGTGGGTATTCCCTAATCAATCGCAGTACGGTCTTTGATGTATTAAATATTAAATTCCTTTAGCAGCGCGAGTAATGGATATAGATAACGCATACCCTCCTTCGAATCAACGTGGTCCGTATGTAAATGTAAGCTACGACTCAAGGGTATGATTGTTGATGGAAAGTTAATGTTATTACCATTAGAACAAAGAAACGTCGATAATCATGTAATTGTAACGATGTGCGAGAAGAGGACAATGTTTTGATTCTATTTATAAAAGCATGGTAGCAATGCTCAGCGTTGTGGGTATGCCCTAGCTACACATGCTTCTCTCTCTACAAGGTCCTTCGCATGCTTTCTCTCTCGCACATCGGCCGGCAACAGCAGCAGTGTATACAACCATAGAGCATGGTCATGCCGCGCGAAAGAGTCGAGCCTTGAAGGCAGACGGTCGTTTCCGGATCCTTAGATCTGATTGGTCGAAATAAGGAGAGATTCGAAACGGGCACTCTCGCCTTCCGTGACACTGCGACGTGACTTACTCTTCGACATACAATCGCGAGGTGCGTGTCGTTTGGTCCGTAAGTTATACCGTTAGAGTGTCTAGAAGAAAGGAAAAGCATTTTCCCTATTCAGGCAAAACGTGGTCAGGCAAAAAGAGTTAATCTCATTATCTTGTTCATAGCTTTGTTCATCTAGTTCAGTATTAAATAAATACCTTAATTATTCACAAACGTTTTATATTCGTTCTAGTATTTCGTACCAGAGTATATAACGGTTTCCGCCATATTGTCATTGTTTAATCGTGTGTGTGTTCTCTAGTTTTCTTACAGGTTTTCCAGCGTTAATATTGTGAATCGAACACCAACTACGCATTCGTTCTAAATATTATATTATTTTATAGTGTTCGAGTGGTGAGTTGCACAGATTACTAAAGTATATAATTGATTTTTCCGTGTATATCGTACATGACCACGTGCAGGCAAATTTGATAGTCCTTGAGACTGTGGGATTTCCCTTATTGGAATATTTCCGCTTTAATTTCGTTATCACGCAATTTCATCAGCGAACCGATCAGACCTCAATCGTGCAATATAAGTATATAATTATATATATATATATATATATATATATATATATATATATATATATATATCTTTGTTATTCTATGACTGATCATTTTATATAGAATATATTTGAATTTATACCAGATAAACATCAGCCTCGTTGTGAAAACCCTGATTCTTTCCTTTTCCGTTTAACTCCGTGAAACTGCCCATGAGGGAGTAGAGTCATTCCGAACTCAAAGTAACAAATATAATTATTTCTGGCATTGCCTACCAGAATCCGCGTGTATCTCAATCAGATTCTATCAGAGTAAAATACACATAGGCAATTCGTAACAATTTCATTCGTAATATGAAAGGTGTGTATATCTTCCAGCATATTCTGGAACAAATATTTTTCCATATTAAACGTTAAACATAAAATATTTCCTGCATATTAGAAAAAAATTCTATTTCTAATAAAAAGATTCATTTTATAACGAGAAAAAATATTTTTTTCATAATATGAAATAAATATTATCTGTATATTAAGAAAAAATATTCTATTTCTAATATTACATGAAGATTCATATTGTGACAGACCTGTTCACACAGCTCTGTCACTAGACACGCGAACCGAACACTGCCGATCCGAACCGAATATTTCCGAAGCACGGCAGCCATGTTGCCGAAGCCGACCGCGCCGCGTAACCCCCTCACCAAGAAATTCAACCGGCGGGAACCGGATGCCGAATTTCCTCGCATTTGGCGGGAAACGGAAACACGTGACCTCACAAACATAAGTTAACGTAAGTTTATTTACATATATACAGAAAACAAAAAGAAAAACAACAAAAACAAATACGAGAAACAAACAAGAAAGGGCGTTTGAGCCATCGGTGCTGTATATATATATATATGTTTGGCTAGGATCTGTGTTGGCGCAGATGTCTAGTTCTTCTGTCTTTGAGCTCTCTCATACATACGAGTATCGTTTGGAGTGAGCCACCAGCATCTTTTAGAATCAAGAAGGCGTATTATGTATTCTCGTATTTTGTACTACGCAAGTTTTAAAGTCTGCAAGATGTTTCTCTGAACGTAGAAACGTTTAATATTACATAATGTATTTTTAAAATTCAGAAAATATAAGTATAACTTAGGAAAAACGCCGAAAGAAGTGGTTTTTATTTTTTTGAACTATAACGCACCACTCTCAGCAATTTGAAAAAAAATTGAGCATAATACTTACGGTAATATCTCATTACTAAATTAAATCTGTAATAGGTTTTTAGGTAGGCTATCGAATGGTTAAAGCTCGATTAAAATCCCACCGGGGGCGAATTTCACCACCAAACCCAAAAACATCCAAAATATGTTTTTCATTCACAAGTTTATGAAACAAAAAAGCTTTTTCTTTGTCAATTTTTCATGTCATCATTTTTTCCTAATAATTTTTAATGTTTCTCTCATTTGTTTTGTATTTAGGTGGTAACACAGGTGCTGTGAGATTAAAAAACATGACACCTGTGGCAAGGCGCTTATATACGCAAAATAGAAATTTGAGAACTTCTTATATTTATAAAAGAAGACTTCTCAATTTCAAGAAGCGATTGCACCTTGCACGCAACATGCAAAATTTAAATAATTCAGGGCTCAGGAGGGAAGCATTCGAATTTTGCGTACAGCAGTTGAAGAGGAAAATTACGAAACCAAGAGGACATCGATATTCTACAAACGATAAACTAATGGGTTTGTCATTATATAAAACATCCGGAGCAGCGTATCACTTCCTAACCCAATGGTTCAACTTGCCATCGAAATCAACGATTTTACGGCTATTGAGTAAAATCCCCACAGGGTTCAATAACACCATCATAAATAATATTCATAGTAGTATTCGTTTACTTAGGCCTGTAGATAGATTATGTGTTGTAGTTTTTGACGAAATTGTTTTGTCCACAGGTATCCATTACAGTTCCACGCGGGTTGTCATGGTTGGTGTAACGAACGGAAAAATTGTTTACCATGCGTTGGTGTTCCTATTGAGAGGAATTACAAAAAAATGGAAGCAGACTGTGTGCTATTCATTCAGTAAGGGACCCGCAAAGGCACACAGAATTAAAGACCAACTGGTTACTTTAATAAAAAAGTTGAACGGAGTTAATGGTAAATAAAAATATTAGTTCACGTTAGTTTTTACTATTTTTAAATAAATCCTACTATTTGTCAGTATTCATGCAATATTTGTGGATAATTGTGGATGTTTGAAAGCATGTAGGATGCCATGTTTCATTTATAAATAATACAACAAACATGATTTCTTGTCCCTCATAGTATGTTTAAGGATTAAGACTATTTTTTGACTCACTATCATTTTAGGTTTACGGATAGTTGCTACCGTTTGCAATCAAGCTTCCGCAAATAGGTCAGCAATTGAGGATTTGGCGGACATGGGAGTAGCATCTGATGTCGCTAACAATCGTCCTCTGAAGAGAAGAATTTTAGTTGATGGAGAGGACATTATACCTTTGTATGATGTCCCTCATATTTTAAAAGGAATCCGGAACAATTTACTAAAGAAAAATTTAGTATGGAAATAACAAAATGGTATTGTGGAGGCGAGATGGCGGGATATTGTCGCGGCGTACAACATAGATACTCAATCAATCATCAGACTGCTCCCAAAAATTACAGAACGTCATGTGATTGCGGACAAAATCAAAAAAATGAAAGTATCGTACGCCGCCCAAGTCCTTAGCCACTCGATGGCTGCAGCTATAAATATTATGGCACGCCATAGTAAGTATTAGCATTACGATTACAGTCCACTGTTTATTATAATTAAAATTTGAAGTAAAGAATGTATTTCTTTTCAGATGAAACTGATGTTACAGGAGAGTTCTCCATGGACAGCAAAAGCAGTGGGACTGCAATTATTATTAAGGAATTAGACGAGATTTTTGACAGCCTTAGTGGAGAAGGAAGGAAACATGGATCATTGAAACCACTCGCAGGACCTGTAACAAGGAGATCATCCCACGCCCAATATTGGAAATTAGCAATAGAGAAATTAAAATGTATGTATTTTAAGAGCGATGCACAACAGTGCTGTTTTCCACCGTCACTGAAAAATTTAATGTTAACAATTCGCGGTTTTATTGACTTGCGGAAAAATCTATTTTCTCTAGGAGTAAAAAGTTTTTCCGCAAGGCAATTCAACCAGGATTGCTTAGAAAATTTTTTCGGACAAATAAGACAGCACCGCGTTCGCGAAAATAAAATTTGTGCAATACAATTCGAGGAATCATATAGATCTTTGTTAATTAAACAAATTACCAGTAAACAATCTCTAGCCGCGAATTGCGAAGATACATTTGATGAAACTTTAATTCAATTAAATCAGTTGTTAAATTCAAATACACCGCAATCCAATGATGATCTTAGCTTTAATAGTTACTCAAAAATTGATATTATAATATTAGCATCCCATTCGATCATCAATAAACGATTGAAGAATTTTGTAATGAAATTGATTTCTCGATTTGTACTACAAAAATTAATACCAAAGTTTGATTGTACAAATTGTACATT
>JAQQRV010000162.1:0-11262 GCA_028455795.1 Lasioglossum marginatum | reverse complement strand
AGCTTCCTTCTTCTTACCCGTGCTCTCTTTGACAGCGGATGTGTACGTTATTAGCTCTCGAAAACAATTTTTCGGCGACGACACGTGCTACGCCAGAGTGTCTCCGTGTTCAAGTATAAAACAAAATCGAACCATTGTATGGACGAACCGAAAGGGAAGTTAAGTTACGTTAAATAAACTTCGTTGAATACAAAAATAGAATTCGCGTTTCTTTGCACGTGGTAAATTCCGTTCCCAGTCGGCACTGTACGGAGAGAGCTGCTTTCACACCACTCTCTCTTCCCTTGTTTGTTACTAGGCAATTAGTAATAATTCGCAACACAGAGAAATGGTTGAAAGCTAAATGAACAAAGGGAGTCTTTTATAAAATTAATGAAAAGTGACTCAACGGTACTGTAACTTTCCCGGTTGCGGGCAATATTTCTGGGCGACCGAAGAAGTCATTTGCTGACAGCAGCGACCGAAGTAAACAGAGGAAAACCGAGTTGATCCGAAATTCTGCAGAAATGGACGAACTCTTATATGCAACACATGTAAAGCTGCAGAGGGCCAAAGTGTGAGGTTGTATGATGTTTGACGCGAGAGGGCGCAGTGCGCGGAGACGACGAGCTGCGAGCGTCGAACAAGGCACGCGGCCTGTTGCTGCTCGACCGCCAGAGAGTGTAAATTAAGAGAGAGTTATTATAGAGCGAACCTAAAGTATGAATGTCAAAATATACTAGTTTGTTATTTAACCGATCTCCTTTTTATCCAACCCACAAATGGTAGCAGAAGTCCGTGGTTAGAGATTTGAAAGAGAAAGTGTGAAAAATAAAGGGAGGTTAAGAAAGAGGAACACGTGCAACACAATGGCCGATCACTGGAACATCGCCGCGATAGAAAAGCTCACCGATACAAATTATTTCATATGACGTGAAAAAGTAGAGAAAAAGATAATGGGAGTAAAACCGCCAGAAAAACCCGAGGAAGGCGAAGATGACTACGAGAGAAGATTCAAGATATGGAACGATTGGGATGATGAAAATTATACAGCCCGAACGATCATGCTGAATACCATGACCGAAGCGCAATTAATGAAATACACGCACGAGAAAAATGCCGAAAAATTATGGAATCTCGTGAAATTAAACATGGCGACCGAGACGGAACAGCAGAAAACGAGGTCGCTGAGTGAGCTGACTACCCTCAAAATGAACAAGTGCCAACAATTAGGTAAGAGCGTAGAAGATTTTGAATTAAAAATGTATATTTTGAAGGGATTAAGGAGAGAATTCGAATCGAACGTCAGAATATTAGAGTCAGACAAATGTAACCATAAACGGTGTCAGATACGCGCTGAAACAAGAGGAGATGAGAAAAGAAACAGGTCATGAGGAAAGATATAATGAGAATGTACGAAAGGTAAGAGATGGTACGAAGAACGAGATAAATTGTTATAAATGTGGGCAGAGAGGCCATTTTGCAGACCAATGTCGTTCAAGACTGAAAGTTTTAGTTGCAATGGACTAGATCATATTGCTGCTGAATGTAAGAATCAGAGACAGATCACAACAACGAGGGCAAGAGGAAACAACCATCGTGGCAACGCAAGAGGAAGAGGACATCGTGGACAAGGAAGAGGAGAGAGAATGATGCGAGCAGCGAATGAAACAGTGATGAGCGTAAGTGAAAGTGCATTTGCGAGTGAAAGAGTGTATCAATGTGATGTGAAAAGAGATTTTATAGCGAACCGTAACGATATAAGAACTGTTTGGCTTTTGGACTCTGGCTCGACAAGCCACATGTCAAACAATGTAAACATTTTTGATAGTTTAGAATGCGATAATAGAGACATAACATTAGCTGATAAAGAAGGAAAAAAAATTATTTCAAGCGGGATAGGAGAAATTGTCATAAAGCAGAGAGATGTTCAGAATAATGTTAGATTAAAGAATGTATTGCATGTTCCAGACCTAATTTCAAACTTGTTATCGATAGCCAAATTTACAGATTATATACTGTGCAATTTGATAGAAACAGTGCGATTGTTTATAAAGATAAAAACAGAGTAGAAATGAGGGCTATGAGAGAGGGAAATGGGTACTACATAATATCTGATACAGCGAGTAGTGAAAATGTAAAAACTGTTAAAGATGATGAGGTATGGCATAGAAGATTAGGACATGTAAATAGAGATTTAATTATGCAAATGAGAGCTCAGGACTTAGTTTCAGGAATGAATAGAATAAGTGGAAGAAATGTACAATATGAAGCATGCGTAGAAGGGAAGATGTGTCAGAAGACTCATCGGAGACTGGAAAAGAGAAGAGCAGAAAAAATAATGGACTTGTGGCAGACAGATCTGATCGGATCAGTGCTATGATCGGACCAGAACTATATACGAAAACTGTTAACTATATATGGGATGGATGAGTGCAATAGTACGTCAAATCCGATTGACGTGAATGTAAAGATGGATAACTAAGAACAGTGTTACGGATAGAGAATATATTCCGTTCGTTTTCTCACAGGAATCTCTTCCAGATCGTCTCTGGCGGGAAGCGTCCCAGATAACCTTTCATATCATAGTTGAACCCTTTAATTTAGGACCGAGCTCTGGCTCCGATCCCATTAGAAGTGACAAAAATGAGAGTCTGGCCCTAAGCCCTAATCTCTAAGCGCGATTAGATTATGAACAGAGCATTCCATTCCAGGGGTATATAAACCTGGGACTACTTCAGTAGACACGTATCGAGTCACGTCGTGCTATATTTCGTGAAGTCAACTTCCAGTTAGATCGGGCTAAAGTTCCCTTTCGAGTCAAAGTTAACCATATAGATTCCGCGAGTTCAGTGTAAAATCTATTAGGCAGTGTTAAAGTTGCTTCCGAGTCCCCCGCATTGCCAATGCGTCAACACCGTGCATCATAGTTAGGTAATACTCTTTCTTTCTCTTCTACACCTTTTTATGTTCATTTCATTCGCGACAATTACGCACTTGTAGCACAGATTTTTATAATTAGAATATATTTGTGTTCTTTGGTAATTAGAGCAAATTTCTTAAACCCTTAATTATTGTCCAATATCCTAATATAGTAGTTGAACATTCCCACACGATACAACCTTACCGCTCGGATTGTATTAATTAGATTATATTAGTTACGAGGCCTACTAACTACCTAGCGACTCCCTGATTACGCATCAGGTTCGTCTGTGCTTTTATCCAACCTCCTAGCGGCTCCCCAATTACGCATTGGGTTCGTCCGCGCTGTTCTACAACTTTCTAGCAGCTCCCTGATTTCGCATCAAGTTCGTCTGCGCTTGATCACATTCCTTCATTAGCAATGAAAACAAGAGGGGTGTGTGTGAGATTATTTTCATTGTATGTGTGAGGTTGTATGATGTTTGACGCGAGAGGGCGCAGTGCGCGAGCGTCGAACGAGGCACGCGGCCTGTTGCTGCTCGACCGCCAGAGAGTGTAAATCAAGAGAGAGTTATTATAGAGCGAATCTAAAGTGTGAATGTCAAAATATATTAGTTTGTTATTTAACCGATCTCCTTTTTATCCAACCCACACAAAGGACTGCGTCGCACATTGTCCGAAACATATTACGTACACCAAAAGAAGCAGTAACGTATAGAAAAGCGTATGAACAATCGAGAAGAAGCCAGGAGCAACTTACGCCTATGGAGGCATTGTCTACATTTATTGAGGCTAATCTGTCGCGAAGTCAGTACGACGAAATTCGGTCGAAGAAGAAAATTTTTTTCCGTGTTATACATTGCTACAAAGAGCAAAAAAACAATGTTATCCGGATCAGCAATCATATCATATAACCGAAACCTCGGCTGAAGTTAATTTACAAGACCTGTTAAATATAACAGTTACAAGATTATATTATCAGTTACAAGATTATGTTACAAGGTAATATACTTAAAAGATGTGTTTGAAAGCCTATCTGGAAACGAATTTAACTTAGAATCAGTATCAAAATGGGGTTGTGATGGATCGAAGCAGGCACATTACAAACAAACCTTTCATGATAGCGATAGTTGTAACGAACATATTTTTCAAAGTTCATTGGTCCCATTGCGACTTTTGTTTAGAGAAGATAGAGATAAAGTAGTTTGGCAAAATCCTGTTCCAGCATTCCCACGATATTGTAGGCCAATTAGGATAAGATTTGTAAAAGAGACAATTGCCGTCGCGAAAGAGGAGAAGAATTATATTGATTTACTAATTTCAAAATTAAAGGAAACAAAAATTGATGAACCAAAAAAAATAGCAGTTAAACACACTTTGCTATTGCTCCATCAGTGTATGCTATATATGTGGAGCATCGTCTAAAGATTTTAATAATTTATCGAAATCTAATCAAGTAAACCAAAATTATTTGGATTTTGGTTTATCAACTTTACATGCAAGAATTAGATTTTTAGAACATTTATTACACATTGCATATAAATTACCAATAAAGAAATGGCGAAAAAGAACACAGCATGAAAAGACAGTTGCACAGGATCGAAGAAATAGAATTCACACTGCATTTCGACAAAAATTAGGCCTCAACATTGATGTTCCCAAACAAGGTTTTGGGAATACAAACGATGGGAACACTAGTAGACGATTTTTTAATGATTATGAAATATCTAGCGAAATTACCGGCATTGATAAAGGATTAATATATCGATTCAAAATAATATTAGAAGCTATTTCAAGCACCTTCGAAATTGATAGCTACAAAGGGCCTAGCCGAATAAGATGGTCAAAACTGCCCTTAGAGGTTTTTCAATGGCTATTGAACCATTCGATAGCTGACCAAGAAAAACCCTTCTGAGTAAAATTTCAGCCCCATAGCTTGCCCGTGAGGATAATTACAGGGTAAATTAGATTTTGCACTTTTCTGCGCATTTTCCGGTCTCAAAGGCGTTCTAAAATTCTCAAAAAAATGTGACATATTTTGGATCCTAAGGCGCATTTTTGAGAATTTTTTCAGATTTTTTTGTTGCAAATTGTAGTCGTAAAAAATGAGAAATCCCAAAAAAATCGGAAAAATATTTTTTTCTCGAAAATATGAAAACATGCTATTCTACTGTTTGGTTCCCTGATAAGGTACTATAACAGGCAGTGTTGTCAATTTTTTCAGCTTTTTTGTTGTGGGACATCATTGTCAAAAACAATAAAAACCGAATTTTTTCGACGTTTCTGCTGTGAGGAGGAAAGTTACATTTGTTGATTTTACCGCGGTTGTATATTAAGTAATTTTTAATGTTATTACATTGAAAAAAGCGATTGTTTGACCTACAATATGCGATTTAATGAAAAAGAAAAATTTTTTCTTGCCCCCTATGGCAAGCTAGGGGGCTGAAATTTTACTCAGAAGGGTTTTTCTTGGTTTTCTTTCGAATGGTTCAATAGCCATTGAAAAACCTCTAAGGGCAGTTTTGACCATCTTATTCGGCTAAGCCCTTTTCATGCTATGCTATGGAGACAGCTCAATTATACATAAAATTATATTCATGGTATCCCATGTCACCGACAATCCACAAGATTTTGATACATGGTGCAATCGTCATTCGAATGTCCATATTGCCTATTGGACAATTGTCAGAGGAGGCGTCAGAGGCGAGAAATAAACATTTCCGAAATTATAGAGAAGGTTCTAGTAGAAAATTTTCAAGGAAGGCGTGTAATTGCGATGTATTTAATCGATTGTTATTAAGTTCTGATCCTCTCATAACAAGCAATAGAAAATTACGTAAGAAAGCAAAACAAAAATTATCCCCAGAAGTTGTAGATATGCTTGTGCCGTCCACTCCAATTAATTACATCAACAATAGTGACTCGTCTGACATGTCCATACCGTCCGAAGATTCGAACTTAGAATATGCGTTGTAATTTATTTTATAAATATTGTATGGTTTCATATGAGAGTGAAAGTCAGTATGAATCGAAACGAATGTGATAAATTACAGTTAGTGTATAGTGTTTTGAGCGATTTAGAATTAAGTGGTTTGTTGTTAATAAACTGTTTTTGTTATTTAAACTTTGTGTTCAAATCTTTACCACAGCAACGCGTGAAATTTGTTTGCAATAGCAATTTCTCTTAATCTGACGAAAAAATGTCTGAAATAAAAGTTTAACATGGGTATAAACTTCAATATATAAAACTTCGAAAAAATTTTGTTTAAAACAAAAAGACAAGATCGCTTCGATTTTTTAAACATTAAGTTGTATTTTTGATTTGATAGTGTTGTAGCTGGTGTTAAAACGAATTCAACGATATATAATATTATGACCTTCACACTATTAATAACGTCGCAATAGTTTTGGCGCGCTAAACTGGTCAAATACCCCACTGTGCGGCGGAGCGGCGGTCTAGTGTGCAGAGGCCTTTATGGTACTGCAAGATCGCGCCGCACAAAATGGCGCTCAAAAACATTAGCGCGTTGTCCATGGGTCTCGACTGTGCCCAGGGAGAGCGCTCGCGACTGCCCTTTTCGCCTTGGCATTGCCAGAGGGCGACCCGGTCTTCCGACATGTGGGGTCGGCTGTACCACTCCGCTCGACTGTAGTGGGGACGCCGCGCCTGCGCACAACCGCTTAAACGGCGACACGCCGTCGACCGATCCTTCTTCTCTTCCGGACGTCTCAACGGTAAAGACGTATTCGACTGCGGCGTAGTCCGCAGCACGTTCATTGTAACCTCTCGGTTCAGATTCTGTATTCCATTAGTGTTGGTTTAAATACCATTACAGTTTGTTATGTTGCTAGTGCAACTAGTTTCATTTACTTGTGTTGATAAACTTATACAATTATTAACGGGAGTGTTTGATTCGATCACACGTTAAGAAAATAGGCTCAACACGTGTTCATACTCGATGACCATCGGATTTCTAGTAAAACTAGTGAACCGATTCATCCCAATCCTATAGACAATCGGTTCCGAGGGACGTCGGCAAAACTGCTCACGCCCGGGTTTTGGCCGTGCCCATTATGGTGCTGCCACCTACTCTAGTGCTTAGCCTGGATCAGCTCCTACATCAACTCGCACTCTGGACAAGAACCTACATCTACTCGCAATCCGTATAAGAACCTACATCGACTCTCAGTGACTCTCAGTCCGGACAACATCATTTTTGGCCTTGATCAGAATAAAAAGTTTATATTGACTGATTCGCAGCACTCGTATTATATATCCCCTTTCGTATCAAACAATTTTTATCTGAATATGTTCTCCAAGTTCAGTCTCTCTCTCTCTTTCATGAAATTAAGAAAATATCATGTATTAAAATAACTGCAGAAAATAATTATTTAATAAGGTCAAATAAAAGTATAAAAAGTATAAAAATATGTTTTTCTTTCAAAATAATGATTCCCAAAACTTTGTGTCTAGAGGAAACATTAAGGGCAGATTGCCGACAGAAAATTATTTAAAGGATCTTTTTGAAGACTTCGGATACTTCCGCGAATACATTCACGATTACAACCACTTGGCACAGTCCACATTCTATCGAGTTTAGTTTTATTCTAATCGGAAGAACGCCCCGAACCCTGCTTGCATAACTCCACGAAAAAATTATGTAAAATAAATATGTTCAGCACATTTTTCTTTGTTTAGTGTTTAGAGTGAAATTTTTTAAGGATATGTCGCAAATGATAAAGAAATAATAAAGAAAAATGTGTAGTTAGTTAGAATCAATTGTTTCAATAAAAAAAAATTAATAATAGTTCTTATTGTTGAAAGATTGTCGTTGACAAAGATTGGACGCCGAGGGTCACTTTGAAAATATGAATGATTTCAAAAATTATTTCAGTTACACAGAAAAATAGTAAAATGTTCGTTTTGGGGAAACCAATTGTAATTAGAACTTTTATCGGGTGGAAGCAGATGAACGTATGGAATCAATCGGCTATCAAACGGCACACGAATATTTACGAGAGAATGAAAGTGGGAAATAATGATCACGAAGGAGAGAAGGCGAAGGTATGTTAGGGTAAGAAAACTTACATTGTACGGCTTGTGTAGTATGTGTACGCAAATAGAGGAAAAAAGTGTCTGTATTCACTATCAACGAATACAACGATAAGTATCTGTAAACTAGTGTTCATATGTGTATACGTTTACAGGTCAAAATATAAATTATTCTGTAAATACTACGATACATGAAATCGTAAGCTGCAGGCAACGACGATATTCAGGAAAGAAGCTGGTCATCATTCTAGCAGCATTCCGTTCACAATTATAAAAGATAAGTCTATTTCTATCAAACTCTATACAAATATTTACTTTTATGAGAAATAAATAATTCTGTAATTAACAGGGCACGCAAAAATAGCAGCTGAGGACTAATAATGACAACTCGGAAGACCAGCTGCTATATATACTTCTTTCTATTTTACCCGTATTTATAAATTCCGAAAGGCTTAGAAACTAGATTTATGAATTTTAATTGTAAGAATGTTAAATCGGACGTGCAGTAGCTCGCCTTTTTCATTAGAAAAAGGTTTTCATGTGATATCTAAACTGTGGTGCCCCAAGGTGGTTCGGAACCCACCTTAATAAATAAACTGTAGGTCTGGCTGAAATTAGGCGATAGGAAGAATGGAAAGAGAGGGGAGATTGGTAAATGGATTTGAAACCCCGAGGGGACCAAATATCATTACTTTACTTTACTTTTTTTGTAAGAATGTTAAACAATACCATCACGATGTACATATGCAATCAAGGAAATAATAGATACTCCAAAATTATTTTTTTATGTATTTTACTTAAACATATTACTTAAACATGTTTAAAACATTGAAAAAATATTGTTAAAATCACATGAATTAGACTTTGAAAAAATAAAATTTGATGGATGGAAAAAAACTTTGCTCTCGGCAGGATTAGAACCTTAGTGTATCCGGACTACCCAACCGGCAATGTTGCGAACATTCAGATATATGTATATCGCACAGAATACAATTTTTTCTTTCTCTCAAATCACATTTTTTAGGTCAAACAATTAAACTGCTATTTTTGGTGCAGGAATACGAAAAATTCAATACAGTATTAGCGATAGTTTTTTGCGAATATCTCGAAAACTAAAATCGAGCGGCGGTAACATGCATGTTAGCGTCAATGTGTTTTAAGCAAAGTCAAGGACCGATGTCGAGGCGACCCTTGAGTTTGGAAGGATTTATGGTAGGATCCTACGTGACGTCCTGAATAGGGATGCATGAGACTAAAGCTATCGTTCGGGAAGGTCATGTTTATGAGGATGTGACGAGTGAAACTTGCCGAGGGTATGCAACCCAAGGCCACACTGCTCTAATGAATTGGAACTTTGTTCCAAAAAGATCTGGCCACGGAATGGGGAAGGGGTGTCTTTTGGTGAGAGGACTGTGCTAGACCCTACGGCACTTACCCCAGAACTTTCGAAGTGAACACATTTTAACCGATTTTTAAAACGTAGAAATCTATAACACATTTAAATTTCATCAAAATTTGAGAGGAAGCCCAACTTCTAAATAATTACCAACTTCTTTTATGTAATTAATTTTTCAGTATGCGAACTTTTAGAAGTTGTAGGCGGCGAGCGACCGCCCCTGGCTACAATGTAGTCGTCGAGCGACCGTTGGGCATCACCGCGACTGCAATCTGTTTTTCCAAACAGATTCGCGAATAAGTGCTGAGCGATCCGACCGTGGCTTCGCGTTGCCGCGATTTGAGGAGATTGGCAGGGCACCGCGTTCGGCAGTTAGCTCCGAGCAGCGGAGGAGAATATTGGAAATAAATCCTGACTTTTCAATAACTATTATCATTTTTCCATTTTTTTTATTTAGTTCATCCTTTTCATTTCTATTAATTTTTTCATTATTTTTTTTAAACATTCATTCATTATATTTTTAAAACTTTTGCCGAATACTTCGCAGATTTGTACGTGTTCGCGGATTCGTGAGTTTACGCGGATTCGTGTGTGTTTGCGGATTTTGCGTGTTCCCGGATTCGTGAGTGTTCGCGGATTCGTGAGTGTTCGCGGATTCGTGAGTTTTCGCGGATTCGTGAGTTTTCGCGGATTCGTGCGTGTTCGCGGATTCGTGAGTGTTCGCGGATTTGTGCGTTTTTTGTGTAGTTTGTTTCAGGTTTCTCTTAGGACTTAGGATATGGCTTCATCAGGGACATCATCGCAGAATTTTATGGATACCTGCATGTACAAGAACTGTAGCAATTGCCGACAAAACGGACGTCATCTGTACGTTTTCCCGAAAAAGGACAATCCCTTGTCTGCTCAATGGATTGCAAGAGTTGGTGAGTACATGATTTATATTTATTAAATATGTATCATATTGGACACTTTGTAAAAAAGTAATGGTCATCCGTCTTAGCGATTAATCTACACTCGAGATTCTTACTTCGCGTGTATGTAAATACAGGTCTGCACATGTAATAAACGGATCTGAATTTTAAATCCATATTCGTGTCATTACACACGAAATCGGACTTTATATACAGGGTGTCCCGAAATTCCCTCAGCATCCGGAAATGGGAGGTTGCTGAGGTCATTTCAAGCAACATTTTCCTTTGCGAAAATGTCATCCGAGGCTTCGTTAAGGAGTTATTAACGAAAAGGACGGACCAATCAGAGCGCGAACTAGACACGTTCATCGCGGCGCGCCGACACCCGAGCGTTGGTGGCACGCCGCGATGTCGCAACGAACAAGAGTTTCTCGACAATGTGAGAATCCTCTCCGATTTCGAGGAGCTTTGGATACGTTGTAAAGACCACGATTCTGAACAACATTTCCCTCTTGCAGTTTTTGCCTGTCGGCTTTCGTTTACGAGAAAACTGTAAAACTTGTTATTCAAAATCGATCGATGTAAAAAATCGATATTAAAAAGTTATTTAAATCGTGTAATTTATAACATATTGTATTTAAAGTTCATCGAAATCGGTGAGGACCCACATCATCGGCAACTTTACCCGAACGAGAGAAGCATAAATTGATTAAATTAAAAACTCACCTATTCAGCCGTTAATCCATTTGCTTGTTGCACCAGTGAAACACGAAACACCACACTTTCACACAATCGCTGAACATTTTCACACTTTTCGAACTCGAAACGATAGCAAACGAAATGACATACTCCGATGCGGACGCGAAAAGAGTCCCGTGTTCTTCGCGATTTCGCGCGAAACTGCGTGCTCTCCCAGCTTACAATGTTGTCGATGAAGGCAGATTGTTTGAAACAAATGAAATCGTTGCCAAAGAGATATTGATTTTCCGAGAATCATATGG
>JAQQRV010000161.1:0-11322 GCA_028455795.1 Lasioglossum marginatum | reverse complement strand
ACGGTTTCGCGAACTTTTCCCCGAAGAACTGTCGCGCAGCGCAGCCCAAAGTCTGGGGGCTGCTGGGAAAAACCGGGCGTGACGAGGGTACGCCGCAAATTACAAGCCGCTTAATCCGGAGCGGTGGTCCGGTGCAAAGTAACACGGTTTAACCTTCGACAGAAATCTGATTTTCGGCGTTGGACCGGTGGGATCGATGGATGGATTTTCGGCGGACGCTATGGTTGTGTCAGTGTTCTCTTATTTCCCGCGTGCACGCGTACGTTTGTGTAAGATTGTGTAAATTTGTGTATGTTTGGATAAGTTTGTGTATCTGTATGCTTGGGCGCGCGTGTATGGTGCGTGAGTGTCACGCGCGCGTGTGTGTTGGTCTGTCGCGTGCCTCGAGGAGCTCGCACACAGGGGTCGGTTTTAATTAGAGTGGCTGCAGCGTCGGATCCGCCGCTGCAGGACCGAAACAGGCTCTTCGATTAAATTATTAATTAACGTTCTCTTGGAAATACCACATCACACACGCAGCGGCGGCGTTCACACGCGATTCCACCGGGCGACCCACAGAGATAGATGACAGACAGGAAAAGAGAGGAGGGCTGCAGAGCTGGAAAGAGACGATCACTGTAGTATACACCACCCTCTCGAACGAGAACCCTAGGGTTGCTAGAGAGGGAGAGGGAGATAGAGGGTGGGGGTGGCACACAAAGAGGCAGGGCACGATCAGGGGATGAGACGAAGGGATTTTACGTGCGTGCATGGTGGATGCACATAATCTGTACCCACCGTCGTCGTACATTCACTGCGCGGCCCCCGGCTTGCTATGACGATGGAAAGTGTATTATGGCGGACCCGTGCACGCCGCTTTCAGCTATTCACCGATTTCGATGCGGACAGCCCATGGTGCATCGATCACGAAAGAAACCGCCGCACGATCGACACCCGCGAATTTCCTATTTTCGCTTCGCTATCCTCCCTGAACACCAAGGCGAGCATCGTTTTTCCCGGCACCGATCCCTTCCCGGGCTCTAAAATACTGTCGGCTTCATCCGTTCATGCCGAGGATGTCTTCGTTTTTCACTGTAGCGTCCATTGGAAGTCGCGGTAAAAAATATTCAGTTGAATTCGGGGAAGTTGATCTGTGGGATTTATGCTTCGTTCCTGATCCGGGACTTGGAGGGGACATTTAACCGATGCTTCACATCTGATCTGACAATTAGACCTCTTTTCTTATTTTGTCCATTTTTCGAAGCTTACATTAGACCTGGGACTTGAACCGGACACTTAACCGAAAAGTTCCAGAGACAACAGAATGGCTTGGAAGAAATGGCAGAATAAGAAGAGAGGTAGACGGAAGGAGAAGAGGAGGCTGTCGTGGCGCGGTTTCGAGAGGAAAATGAAAACGGTCGGAGGATCCAATAAACGAAAACAAACAGAGGATATAGCGATCACGGGGGCGCCCAGCGAGCGACATACATCACCGAATCTCGGGATTTCGTTGAATCCCCGGGGCACGCGGAACGCAGAAGCCGGGATAAATGGAAAGTGAAAAAAATGAGGCAGGGGCTGGTGATCCGTGTCGAGGGAAGAGGGCGAACGGACAACGAAACGCGCGGCAGATGTCGTCACGTCGTCCGGGAAATATATTTCCCATTTCACGACGCGGACGCGTGGATCGCATCCGTGAAACGTCCTGTGTGCATTTTCTTATTGCAATCCGGATACGCTACTCGAAACACGATTCCCGAACTTCTCGCAGCTATTCTTTCAAACCCTTGTGATTCATTTTAATTTCGTGGTTCGTAATTCGCTAAGAGAAATGATTATTGTACGATATGAAACTAGGTCTCGCACTATTTTCCGATAATTGGCTGGGTTCGCAAGCAACAAAATTTCGGGATGGTCGGCGGCACAGTCAACAACCAGCAACGATAAATGCTAATTAACGTCTGTAATCGGCGTTCACGACTCGCTGCCATAAATGTCCAATCAAGAGGCAAAGTTTACCAGGGTTGCAGCCCGCTGGTTGGTTCTCCTTAAACTGTCGAGCTAGTTTCCGGGGTAGTTTCCCAGTATTCGTTCTTTCCCCTCTTTCCCCGGGCCGCGTCCCTTTCCGGCGCTCTCTCGCGTTCGTTCGTTCTCCTGTCGACCCTTCTCACCGGCTCTCCGTTTCTCTCGTCATATTTCTAAGTAAATTTCGTTGTATAATTAACGTTTAATATCCAGCGGAACGCTCTTAACCCTCCCGCTTTCTGCATGCCTTTCGCGGTTTGCATAAGAAGGAAGCCCGGATCACCACCGGAGTGAACCTGACTGGCCCCGGCTTCCTCGCCTCGAATTAACTGGAACGACATAAGGTAATCCGAACGGACCCGGAACGATCCTTGTTGCGTTTAACGGGCAATAATGGACCCTGGCGAGAGACATTGCTCGCGCAGTCCCTTTGCGGATTACAGCCACTTTGTTGGAATCGTACGTCCGTGACCGAGATGGAAATATTAGAAAACTTCTACCGGGAATCCATGATTTCAGAGATGAGCCTGCTTGAGACACTTATGCTGAACAGTGAAGGTTTTTAACACTAAACCTCAGCCACCAAATATTAGGAAAATTCTACCGGGAATCCGCGATTGATGAGACGGGCCTATTTCAGACACTTATTGCCAACAGTTAAAGATTGTTTGTAATATCGTATCGGATGGAACTCCAGCCATCAAATTTTCGTTGCGCAAACTGACCAGGTCCTCCACAACGGGAACAATCGAACGTATAACGTCCTCTCCGTGGCGCATCTAATGCATCGGGAACTTTGTGGTCGCTTTTGTTGGTCCGCGGGGCGCGTTGACATCATCCACGCTCACCCATAAAACTGATCCATTACAGACGCAACGACACTGCTACAGGCCGGGCCATAACCGACGGTTTGCAACAAAGCCCCTAAAAGCAGCCTCTACAATGCGACGGGCTTAATTGGTTTGACAGCCGCTCCGGGCACTTTCATGTAGTGACCCTACCTTTCCCGACAGCCTGAGGCGTGGTTCGCCAACCCGCCTCTCTCCTTCCAGGGCTTCGCGAGCAACTGTGATTAATCCTGTTTCACTTCTAATTTCTGCCTTTCGTTTCCCGTTATGGAAAAACGTGTGCCGATCATTCCGAAATCGAGTGGGTCCGTGCATCGACGTATTTCTGCGGTGGTATTCCCGAAGGATAGGTGGGCTCTCGAAATGCGTTCATCTCCGACAGAGATGGAGAGGAGCCAAGGGGTGGCGCAGGATCCGAGGGGTTGCTATTATTTTTCAATTGGCCAGCCGAGCGTGTGTATGTAGGGGATCCGCTATTCCGGATGTAATTGGAGTTGGCTTTGCTCGCGATAACGCACCGACGAAATAAGGCGGGGGAGAGCCAAGCCCCGGGGATGGAGATAAAGAATAGCGATCGTCCAGAATCGTGAGACGGCCTGGCATACTTCGAACAACGGGGAAACAAGCCCGGAGATCCCTGGGATAAACGAGAGGTGCCGCAATCTGTGGCCACGGAAGAATCTCCTCGCGATTAGTCTCCTCGTTGATCCTATCAATTTGCTAGGGGATAAACATCCTCGGGACCATTTATTAAAAATATACACCGACAGCTAGCCCGTGGTACCGAGACGGTGGCAATTCTTTTTAGCAGCAGTTCATGCGTGCGGAAGCCCCAAAGTTGACGCGACATGTAACGGATAACGGTTGATCCTATCCTAGCGAGCTCGATGCCGATTCTAATAGGTTTACTGTCAATCGATGATCCGGCCTGTTCGTTCCAAACGACGTTCTGGCAGCTTCGATCCCTACGCTCTCACGGTTTCTTCAAGGTGGTCAAAGGACAAATGGTTTTCCGGCGTTCCCTGATCCTGTGTTTCGGTCTCTCGTTCAATTTCTGACCTGATCATGCGAAACTGTCGTGGTCGTGGATCTTCCGGCTACAACATAAGTCTACAAATTCATCAGGGCACCTAACTTTTGAGAGATTCAGAATCAATTTAAGGGGGTAGACTCGTCTTTTTTCAGGATTGCAAGGGTGCGGGATGCGCCTTCCCATTTCTCGATAATGCACAGATGGGGGTTTCAGTAATCAAAAGCGCTAGATAAAAGATCAATCTAGGCAGCGGTCGCCCTCAAAGGTCCTATTTTTACGTTCACGTAATTTGCATTATTCAGAAGCATAAAGCTGCGCTTGTAGCTATTTTCATAAAGCTGCGACAGCTACATGCTGTCGAAGTATGCAAATTACACCTCGTAACCGTTAAAATAGGACTCTTGAGGGCAATCGCGGCCTAGATTGATCTTTTATCAAGTGCGTTTGACTACTGAGAAACCGCATCTTTGCATTATCGAGAAATGAGAAGCCGCACCCTTGCAATCCTGGAAACGAGTCTACCCCCTTAAGACCCAGACACCGTCACCAATGGATTTCAATGGACTCGAACGGAGGGATAATGGGGGAACACTGGAAGTTCGAAAAGGCAGTCCGAGGAAAGAGAGCGGCAGCGTGGACCGCCGCCAATTATCACGCGGCCCGGCCGCAAATCGCATTATTCAACGTCCGCGGGTGCACATGGTCACACGTGTCTCCATCAATCAACACACGCATTGGCACTTAGCTGTTGTGCAGGCCGGCGCGGTGGAGGCTCAGACAATGGGGCGTCGTATCTGGGCCGTATCGTTAACGAGGGAGGGAGTCGCGTCGACAACCGAGTGAAATAGAGACACGCTGCCTTTAGGAGTCAATACCGGCAGAACGGAGAGATAAAGGGGAAGAATGAACAGCCGCCGAACGAGACGCTACGTGGCCGGGGAAACGTAGGAAGAGGGAAAAGAAAGGAAGGGAGGAGAAAAAGGAAGATAGTAGGGCGAAGGCGGCAGGAAATCGACTTCTCTCTCTTTCTCTGTTTCCTCCCTTTCTATATCGTTGTGTCTGTCCGATATATACACCTGCGAATCGCGGGCGTGCGTATCGCGGAATGTAGATGGTCGAGTCCGAACAACGGTTTAATTAAACTCAAGGAAACTCGGTCGTCCGTTTTATTCGGTACACGGCACTCTTTTGCCCCGGTTCTCTTGTTTGCCGAAGAACCTGACTTCTCGGAGCCGCCAGCCTACAACCACTGTTGTCCCATTCATTTCAAAGGTGTCCGTCGCCGGCGGAGACCGAGTAAAAATTTTATAGGTCTTCGAGGGACGATAGGAGCCCTCTACTTCCCTAGTGCCATCAGGATAGTTTAAAGTCATCGTTATCTAGCTCATAGCGTATTTCGACTGTATAAAGGGTGGGCGTGGCTTAGTGGCCCCCTGATCATAGTTTTCTGATTCTACTTACTGTAATCGCTAGACTGCGGATCTGCAAGAAATAGAAGCTGAATTGAATGTTATTTTAATAGAGGAGAAATCATGTATTGACATCTTGAATTTTTTAAATTTTCGTGAGTGATCCACAGATATTTTTTGTATATTCATATTCTTTTAAAAATCGAGTTGAGGGCAATTCGACCTGCGAGTCTCCATGATTTTCCATTGCCACGTGAAGTGCGCGACGCCAGCCAGTTGTATTGAGATGGATGGCGTATCGCCGTCGCTGAAACGTAGTCATTAAAACAGACGGGATGAGAGAACGCCTGACTTGTGCCCCCTCCATCTGCGCGCCCATGATTCCTTGCAACCAGCCGTGTTTCACACGACCACGAGCCATGCCCATTATGCTCCGCTATTAGCCCTCTTCTGCTTAGCTTGAGACAATTCCGATAACGAGCTTTTACCCAGTTTCGATTAGAACCGGCTAATGCCGAGGCTGTCTTCCACCTCATCGTGATTATGCGAGTCACAAACTCGTCCTCGGTGGAATAAAAAAAATAATGAACGATCGCTGGGACACGATTGTTTAAACAATCCCTGTCGACGCGCCTCTCTAGAATTGTGATTTTCGGTATTTACATATTTACCCGGAAATTATTACAAAATTTCATGGCTTTCGGGTTTTCCCATTGGAAAACTTGTTTTTCCGCCGACGTTCGCATCCGACGCGTAATCGAAGCTTATATCGAACGGGGGTGAATCGAAATGATATTCGCGGAGGGGCGTGCCGGGTGAGGTGAGGGCCCAGGGGGTGGGAGATTATGCGTTTCACGATAACGTCATTAATCATTCTGTTTCGAATGTTCAGTGTGTAAATAGAGGATCATTTTGAAGCACACACGGTTTCCGTACGGATTATCTACCGAAAAGCTACGGCCACAGTTTGTAAGCGTGCATGAAATGCTGGGGCTATTAGCCGGCGACTATATATAACATTTGAAAATTGTTGAAATTTTCCGACATATTTTACAAACATGTTTTCCCATCTTTTGACCGGGGCATAGCGCGTTCCCTCTATCGCGTCGCCGTTGCTATAATCTCGTCGTTGTCCCCGCCTTCTTTCCCTTCCACAAGCTCACCAGGTCGTGTGGGTGGAGCTACTGGCGTGGAGGGGAGTGGCGAACCAATAGGAAACCGTAGAATGACGACTACACTTTATACACAATATTTTTAACACAATAATCCATCATTCTATCCTTCAGCAAAAATATTCTTTTCTGCAGCGAGATAACTGACTGTGTTTTTGAATTTTGTTACAAAGGTGATTATTCACAGTGTACCGAGCACTTGACCTTGCGTACGTTGCGATTCGATTGTATATACCATTCTGACGTGCGTCAAGAATCGTCAGGTTTGCATTGCTGTGGCCGATCATGCGTCGACTCAATTCCCTTTAATGCAGGTGGCCGCGACGGTTCGGGCATTGAGGTTTCCACTTGAGACTTTGATCTTCCTCCTTCCGCATGAAATTCCAAGCCGATAGAATTCTCGGAGCAGCGCCGCCGCTCTGTCGATGTGAAACGGAATATTGATGGATGTAAATTAATCGGCAGTCGGCCAAAGATATTACGCGAATATGAAACAAAGCATTTCAAATTAATTAAAGCGATAATGTCCGGCTATTATTGATCAAATCGTTAATTGTATTCGGAGGAAGTCGCTCCTATTCCAGCCCTTCTTGTGTGCCTTTGAATCGATATATTACCGATAATGAACGGTTGCTCATTATTATTAGCTTGCGACGGATTGACAAGATCAATCAATAATGCGACTTATGCTTCCGGAATATCTTCGGCATTATTATCCACGGAATATACAATGGCAATATGATATGATTAAAAAATTAAATTAGAATTTGGATATAATTATTAGGATAATTAATTCGACGTCACTGTGGCTTGACTACTAACTTTAGTGCGATGAACACGTCTGACCAATGACGGCATCTACCACTGGCCGCGTCGTCGCCGTTATCAACGCCATTTATCTAAAGCGTCCTCATTATTCTAATTCCTTTTTACGTTCGGGAACCGTTCATCGAAGTTCCCCATAGATTACCTCGGAGTCGATCGCATGCTCCGCGTGATTGAACGATCACAGTCGTCCGAAGGAGTCACGGAAACCGGAAGCGTGTCAGGATTGATACTTTCGGCGCGAGAAGTGCCAGGATATCAAGCCGATATGAACCCACTGAATTCGACTTCCCTTTAAATTTCTTTCTTTCTCGCCTTCGATTTCCCATTGGCCAAGACGAAAGTCATTCCCATTCCTTAAGACATATCTATTTCCATGTCGAGATACAAACAGAAGCGCTCCCGAACGACAGAAATAGTGATTAGAATGCTCAGGCTTTTAAAATGGGTTAGGTGAAACAATTCTTGGATTTCTGTTGAACTGTTCTGAAAATTGAGTAACGCTATTAAAATTTTCAGTCAATGTGTCTGATCATTTTGGGTCAGCACTACTGTATGACCATCGTCGCTTTGTTCCACTAAGAATGCGTGCCCGTCTGAGCATGGTGGATTCGTTTTACTTGCAGTATGAAACTGTTTAATCATTTTACTTAGAATACGAACCTGTCTGACCATAGTTGGTTCATTCTACTCGCAGGAACCGAACCAGCGACACGGATCGATCTGAACTCGATTTTCTCGAGAACGATTAGAGATACAGGGAAGCTTTATATCGCAGGTTTTATTCATTTTTCGAAGTAGAATCGTTCGGTTCGTCGTAACCAAAATCGCGCTCGATCCCAGCACTTTCTCAACGTTTCCCAGGAGCGAAGAGGGACCAGCCCAATATCGGCCGCCGGTTTTTCCTCGGGGCTCCGTTGATCGGAATACCGGCAACTTGTCCCTTTTACGACGTGATATACTCGCGGAAACGGTCGTCCGACAGAGTTGCGCCGTAAACCCGCGAAAGGCTTCGAGCCGAACGAAGCTATTCCTCGAGCAACTTAGCCGGAACGCTCGAACCTACAACCCCCCCATCTCCTCTTCCATCGTCGTTGCGCCACCAGTGCCTCGTTTCCTCGCGGATGAGTAATAAAATCCACGGAGATGCCAATCGAGGCCGTTCCGACGGGAAAAGAATTGATTTCACGTCGCAGGACATCTTTATCGTTCCGGCGATCCTGCTTACGCTGTCTCCTATCCCGACTGGTCAACTGTCATCAGTCGCTGTCATTCGGTCCCTGGAATTTTTATGCTCTCCTCGAATCACGATCCTCTTCACGGCCCGCAAACACACGCGACCACAAAAGAACCCGTTCGTCAAGAATGAAAATCAACAGTCGAAATTTGTTTACAAATTCATGAGCCGGATCAAATCGCTGAAGACTCTCTGCCGAAACGATTCCGAAATTATTCGGAACTGTGTTTACGGTAATCGCGTTAGAATAATTCGACTCGAGTGATACGGAGCGCGAATAAAATGAACTGTTGAACGTCCGTCACCCGGACCAAACCGATGCGAGGAATTACGGCTGTACTTCCGACCGTGTTTCACTGCCATTATCGCGGCGAGATTTCACCCCGGCTAGCGGCTGCGAAGCGAGACCGACCGAGAGAGGCCCCTAACAAAAGAACGGAAAGGCGCGTGTCGTTTTTCTCGGCCGCATTTTTGCATCCCCCCCTCTCGCAGACGTCCATCCCGCTTAATACCCGAGCACGCGCCACCCTTTTACATGAAATCCAACCCTTTCTTCCGGGCAACCGTCGCCCATACACGCCACCGTGTTCCCGTTTTGTCGGCTGTTTTCCATTCACCTTTTTCCAACACTTCAACCCTCTTTTCCCTCTCTCTCTCTCTTCTCGAAGACGCTCTCATGCAGCGTCCGGCTGCTTACACGATTCTTCGTGTATTTTTGCCGGCTGTCCTACCGAGAATTCTATTATTCGACTGATTCCTTTTTACCCCGGCGCGCTCTCTTTACCGTTCTCGTTTTTCGAGCCTTTGTTTACGTTCCCCAACGTTGTTTTTCGCTCGCTCTTTGCTAAAAGCATCCGCGGAATTTGATGTCCTGGTAGCATGGCAAAGGGTTGTTTTTCGAACGAGAATTTTTCAATTGTTTTTCAACGCATTCAGAATTTTTGTCTTTGGCCATAAATTTTTGTTAGGTATATTAAAATAGACTTAACCCAGTCGGGACCGAACGCGGACACTTAAGCATGCACCGCCGCAACGTGAGGAAGGGGTTGTTCGTCTGATTTTCCTACGGGATACGGTGGTGGCAAGTGCTGACTTGAATTTTGAGAAAGGTTTAATATTCGCCTGGCCGTAGCACTTTTTACCTCGGCCCACGTCTTCGCTTATTTTCATTTTTTCAATTACCGGTCTCCACACCCGGAGAACCGGAAACAGCTCGGTCAGCCTTTGCTTTAATTTCGTTGTATCTCGTTTTCCCATCGACCACTGCTATCTCGCATTAATAGCCGCTACGTGTCCCTGAATATACGCCGGATTATCCGTAAGGTTTTCTGCCGGTTCAGATAACGCTGATAAACAGTGGGATTTAGATGAATCAAAACGTCACGCGCTCTTGTCGCCGCCGGCGTTGTTGTCGCAACAAACGGTGCTCCGACGGTGAAACAATTTATTACAAAGTGTTTTTTTTGTCCCCCGCCCGGTGGCGAAGAGAAAAGAGAGAATTATTAATTTAACTAGTAAGTGATTTATCGAAGACGCGAGGGAGAGAGAGAGAGGAATGTCCGGAAAATAGAGGTTCGGCGTTACCCACTCTCGGCGAGTCGAGTTCTCCGGGCGAAAGAAAAATAAAATCGAGTTAAGGGAAAGTTTTAATGGAAAACAGTCGCCGGGTGGAATAATCGTCGTGATTCTGTTTTTCAATTTGCTTCGAATATCGTCCGAAACAGAAGCTGTGGCCCGACGGATTCATGTTTATTTAATTAGGAGATGCGAACAATAACGATTCCGGACGGGGGCGGGACACTTGGCCTAGCCCACGGTGAAATCAATTTCACAGCCATTACGAAAATCCAGTCGGTCCGCCGCGCGGCGCCGCACCCCACTGGACGAACTCATCCGAAGAATTTCGACATCGCGAAAAATTGACAGGTGCCTCATGAATATTTCAAAGCCGTGCTCGTTACTCCTTTCTTGGAACTTCGACTTCGCCGCCGTCGTTATGGAGAGAAGTACTTTCGAACCGTCCAAGAAACTCAAGAAACTGAGACAAATTAGGAACTCTTGCCTCGCTTGGATTTATGGAGGATGGGCTGCTGGAAAAATGCCGTAGCGGGTCTGCCGCTTCACGATCGAACCGTGAGTCTGTACTGAAAAATAAGGGCCTGGTCTTGGTCCCTCTTCAAGCACCTAGCTCTCCAGGACCTAAGTTTCTCAATACCCAGACATAGCCAAGTTAGATCCTAAGAACTAGAGGATTAGGTCCTCATTCTATTTGTGTGCAATTGAGTAGCACCTACATTCACACAAAGCTCTATTCTGGCAGCTGAAGAGGCTGGAGCGTGGCTGGCTAGGTCCGGTCCAACGCGGGCGAAGCCAATTTTGCGACAATCTTATCGGATCCGTCCGAATAGGCCATCAAGAGTCATCGTTGGATGGCTGGGCTGTTGAAACCAGCGATCCCATCATTACCGGGGCACAATGCATGATAATCCGATCTCCGCGGAGGAAACGCGATATCCTCGGTTCCCGGGGAACAAATCCCCGTCGATAAGATTGAAAAACGGATTACTTGAAGGTCATTGGAGCAGCTCTGGTACAGGGGAGGAGGCGAACCCCATAGCTGACTTTGAAAAGGATCGACAGCCGTCGCGTCAGTGTACCGCGGAGCGGAGCCCATTCAAGTGGCATACCTTTTGTGATTTTCTCATTACGGGAGTGGAGGCTCGGTTCTGGGAAGTCCGACTGGCACCCTCTCTCTCTCTCTCTCTCTCTCTCTCTCTCTCTCTCTCTCTCTCTC
>JAQQRV010000160.1:0-11331 GCA_028455795.1 Lasioglossum marginatum | reverse complement strand
TGAATCCTAATAAATTTTGAACATAATTAATTACATAATTTTTACTATAAAAAAAAACTGGAGTTTCTAGTTGCGTTTTCTCAAGGTTTAAATAGGGTTTGAAGTGGAATTTTATGAATAAGAAGACCTGTTAAAATGCGCAAAATTGAAGTTGCTATAATTCTTAAACGGTGCAATCGTGAATCGAACCCAAACTTTGGTAATTGCATCAATTTAGTAAGAATTATATCTAGTCAAATTTTCAAAAATTTTATTTTATTTTATTTATATTACCTCCAGAACATCCTTAAGCTGCATTCCCCACCTTGCGCGAACAAAATGCAATGAACGAGATGTAGTGCAACGAACGAGAAAATACTATATTAACAATTTTTGCGTCGAAATATATTGTAGCACTGCTACGAGTTATAAAATATGTTACACATTTTAAAGCTTAACCCAATCGACCGAAGTGACTAGTTGGCACGGAATTGTATATCAATCGTGAATCAGTGGAGGATAACATCGCCATTTGTGTGAGATCGTCCAAAGATGGTAGTTCTTCCGTGGCGGGTTCAACTCCCGCCAATTCGACGAACGTGGTTATCTCCGTAATGTAACTATGGTTCTCCCTCATCTGCCTTGCCTTCGCGGTCAGCTTGTTCAGACTTACGAACGTGTTACCGCCGATGTACATCTTGGTCACTGACTTTTCCTGGGGAACCGTGGAATTATATAAAAACTCTGTGCTTGGAAACTTTTAAAAGAAATCTAGCGTTACGTACAGAAATTACATGCGTGCCACCAGAGGCATTATCATAGTCACTGGTACGGTTGCACCACTTGGAATTCGTCCTCTTCTCGATGATCACGTTCGCGCCCGGTTTCCGTTGAGGCATCGACAACATGTCCAACACGTAATCGCCTTTCTTGCCCAAATTAGTAAACGTGAGCGAGCCCAGATCCTGCAAAACCGTGAACAATGTCGAGCAATCGAAATGAATGTAACTCCGGTTTACGACGAACGCCGACAACGCGTTCGCATGCTGCAGAAGATCCACGCCGACGCTCAGCTCTTTCATGATGAACCTGATCATGAATAGCTCTCTCCGACCCACCACATCTTGGAACGCGAAGTTCTCGATCCCGTTCTTGTTAAACTTCACCAAAAACTCTGGCTTCCTCGACATGATCCCTGGAGCACTGCATATCAGCTCGTCTATCGATCTCTGACGACAAGTAAAGGTTGCCGTCATGTTTCTTAATTCCATCGCGTCCTCGTTCGCGCCCGAATTTATCGTGATATTCGCGTGGTAATGGGCCACCAGTCCGTACTGCCATTTCGTTGGATCGTCCACTATAATGCTCGCCGCTGTAATTGATAGAAACTCGAGATTAATATTTTTAATATTCAGGACAATTGCTTACCTACTGCCGCTCCGTGTTTGCTACGTGTATCGGCGTTCGACAGCGGATTTTATGCATTCATGACAGAAACGAGTAGCTGTAATTTAAAATAGTAAAAACATCCAAAGAATTTAAATTACATTATTTCCAGAATTATATTATTTCCAACCTATTAAACACATTAAGAAAGAAAATATATTTCTATTTCACTCCAATTTGTTGCAACTCAAGTACACAATTTTTATTCGACATAAAGATCCGCTCTCTAATCATCGTGTATTGTAGTGTCTTCTCGTTTCTCGTTTGTCACTTGTCTCGGCGACAGAATGATCAATCATTATTAAAAAAGCAGGAGAGTGTGCATGGATTTGTGCAGAGTAATTCTTGTGTAAGTTCGGAAATGTCTAGCTAAAGAGATTCTCTTGTTTTCATAATCCACTAGGTTGGAGGGGACGTTCTGTAGTATTTTAAATAAGCAGGCAATTCTGCTTGTAAATCAAAAACCCATGCGGCTAGTGAATAATTGGGAAAGAGGAATGGAGGGGTTATCTGAAAGGTGGCAACAAGTTGTTACAAATAATGGAAATTTTATATCAGTTTATATATTGATTCAAATGTTTTATTCGAAATACGACAGAACTTTCCCTCCAACCTAAGGCAAGTATTCGAAATAAGCAATTTTCTATTTTGTTTAATAATTTATTGTAGGTGTAATGATCGTGCACTGGGGTGCCTCTGTTCATGCATTAAGAATTGATGATTTATTGGTCATTTTGCTTATTTTTCGTTTAATCCTACGTCAATCTTTTTAATACAAGCTGTGACCATAAAATATTGTTAGAATCGTGTTCCGGAATTTGTTAACAATGAAGAAATGAAATTACGATTTGCGAATATTAGTATCAACAGACATGCAGTTTAAATGTTCATTCGAGAGAGATTTCAAGCGATTAATGAAAGTTGAAATTGTGGCCCGTGTTGTCGCGCGTGGAGAAAACTGATTAAGATTAATTGGCTTACCGACCTAGAAAGAAGGGGTTTAATACGAAGTTCATGTTGCTACAACGTGTTTAACTATAGAATTGCCCTCGTTGCAGTCGAAAGCTCCTTTATAACGGTGTCCACAATGAAAAGATTACGATGCACACGTGCCGCCTTCGTCTTCGAGCACGGTCCGGTCTCTTGATTCAACGTGATCCCAGTTTGCGGCGCAGTTGAAGGTGCGTACACATGCGTATCAAGTGGTCACGTGATTTTGCCACTTTGTCTTTGTGGAGGGGAGAGACGGCAGCAGAAAATTTCTTGAAAAATTTCCGGTGTGATCGCACGTCGCAATTGCGAGCTGTATTCTTTAAACGCTTCCTAAAGCTAATAAATTGATCTTGCCAATTCGAACAAATCGTTCGTGCGCATTTTCAAAATGAAAATTGATTTTTTGAAAGTTCAAAACCCGAGTATACTCCCTTAAGTTATCTGTCAGTCATTCCTCGTCGATATAAATAATTTTACGTCCTGACTTTCGAGCAAATACAAATGCAACACATTTTTGTTGTTTCTGCCAGCATTGTTTTAATCATTCAATGTGTTGTAACAACGGCTTCTGAAACGTTGCAACAAGAGGAGAGAGGAGAATAAAATGATGACTCTATGAACGTATTACCTACTGCATTTACACATTTTTAATATGCAGGTCTGGGTTAGACAGTACCAAATATGTTATTATCAAACCATTGAAAATACACACTCGAAGAAATTTCTTAAGTCAAACGAATAAATACAATTAATATAGTTTCTTAATAACTTAATAGCACAGTAAAAGAGTCATAAATATTTTCATCTGAATTAGACAGATTGCTTTATTCTTTATTAGTCTCGAGGAGATACTATATATGTATATCTCCAATCTTTCCTCCGTACATACGTGTGGATAGTTCGAACTTTCCTATCTGATCGTAGAACGTGTCTTTTAATTCATTCCATTTTGTAAATTTTATTCACGTTCGAATTCACTTCGATGCTAGTCTTCGATGCATCTGGAACATCGACCAATTCTCGTTTAGCAGCTCGAATGTCCCGTAAAGTTACGCTGAGGTATTCCGAGATGGCAACGAGGTTGTTCATATTGTCAGAGCCCAAAGTCCCGGTCCTTGTTAGCGTCGAAACCAATCGAACGTCTGATATGAAAATGCGGCTGGAGGAGCTTTCCTGTAATTTGAATTGCTGGTACAACCATCTGCACAAGTTTATGAACAGTGGACGGATTCTGGTTCGGCTGACGCCATAGTCGCCAGATGAGGTTAGGGAGCACGAATTCAGGGGAAAAAATCTTACCCTCTCTCTGCCAGTACCGGACACGTGCGCGATAGAGACGAAACGCGTCACGTGACCGGGCCGCGGCGGATGAGTGGGGAATAGCGCCGTAAAAGGGGAAGATAGAGTGGGGGCACAAATCTTAATCTGGCAACTCTCTGATTGGTCCGCATTTTTCGTCAATAACTCCTTAAGGGGGTAGACTCGTCTCTAGCCTTCTCATTTCTCGATAATGGAGAGATGGGGTTTTTCAGTAGCCAAGAGCACTAGATAACAGACCAATCTAGACCGCAGTCGCCCCCGAATTTCTTATTTTTACCTTTACGAGGCGTAATTTGTATTATTCGACAGCGTAATTTGCACGATTCGGAAGCATAAAGCTGCGACAGCTATATACCGCCGAATAATGCAAATTACGCCTCGTAAACGTAAAGATAGGACTGTTGAGGGCGATCGCAGCTAGATTGACCTTTTATCTAACCCTTTAAGGGGGTAGACTCGGTTCCAGGATTGCAAGGATGCGCCTTCTCATTTTTCAATAATGCAAAGATAATGCAAAGAATTTGCATTACATATTCGGAAACATAAATCTGCGCATATAGCTATTTTCATAAAGCTGCGACAGCTATATGCTGCCGAATAATGCAAATTACGCCTCGTAAACGTAAAAGTAGGACCTTTGAGGGCGACTGCGGCCTAGATTAATGTTTTACCTAGCGCTTTTGACTACTGAAAAACCCTATCGTATGCATTATCGAGAAATGAGATCAAATGCAATCTCGGAAACGACCCCCTTAACAAAGAACCAAGGCGGAAATTTTCGCTAAGAAAAAAGGTTACTTCGAAAGACCTCAGGAACCACCCCTTCCGAGTTTATCCGACATTTTTGGGACACCCGCTGTGCTATAAAAAGCGTCCGAACACGAATTTCATCGTGAATACATATTCCGTTAAATATGAACTTACTAAATGAGAATGAAGATCCGGTTCGACGACATTGTTTCCGTAAGACCCGAAGTAGAACGGGGCGTAGCGGCTGCAGTTGTTCAGATTGGTGGTCTTCTGGATCACAATAGCTTCACCGGCTACTTTGTTTAGCTGCGGCAAGGATTCCAGCTCGTATCGGTGATTCCTCATCTTGTTGATCGGCCCCTTCGACGGATAGTGATTGATTCCGACTTGTACGTTGCACCTTCCAATGGTGGTGTTTTGTGGAACATCAAAGGTGCCGTCGGGGATTCCGTTCAGGTCGACACCGATGTTCAAACACTCGGTGATCAGTTTCAGATCGTTCAGGACGTAGACAGGCAGATTCTCGTGGACGATCAAATGCTCGATGCCGCGCTCGTTGAACTTGACCTCGAACGGGTCCGCGTCACAGAAACGTTGATAGATCTCGTCGGACATGTCCAGTTGGTTGTCGTTGGTCAGGTCCATACTCTGGCCTCGGCAGTTACCCATGCGGCAGTTCAATGAGTAGCCACCCTTCGGTCTACAGAAGAGATTCATCACCGTGTAGTTCGACTTCTTCACCGCGTCGCGGCTCATCGGGATCGACGTGAAGTTCAATTCCACGTCGAACACGAACTCCGGCCCATGCTTCCACACGGTATCGTCGACCGCCACGTGGGCCACTGAAACAATCATGCAGAGCCCCCGAATAGATGAGACTTAAGACTACGAAAACAAAGAAACTGACAATTGAAGAAACTTGACAAAACAACGAAAACAATTTGAACAAAAGTTAGTATTACGAAATCACTTCCTAAAACAATATAGGGTGAAGGTACCGGATATTTAGTGACGACTTGGAAGTTTTTTTATTAATTTGAAGGCATTCTGTAATTTATTTTGTGCTTTCTTCTGTATCGTCAAATCTTTACGGACGACTTTGTTAAAAAACAGTTGTCAAGGAAGTTTTAATCCGAAGACTTGGTCCTGTTTACCGGACACGAGAAATTTGCGATAATAAATTAATGAATTAATTTCTTTTTATGCCCAAATAAATCTTCTATATCTTATATCTTAAATAAATTCTTTGTAGCACAATAAAAAAGATTCTTAGCATTTTCTATAATTGGCAACGAAAAATTCCGTTGTCTCGGGGACTAAGGTTTTTAACTAATGTCTTCTGTACCTTTAACAAAAATTATTGTAATACTTTTGATTTATATACCTAGGGGGAAATCAATTTTTTGTTTTACTTCATGTTACTTTTATTAATTTCTATGTTTCTAGTCTCTGTAAGTGGTACCTTTACCCTATTGTCTCACGATTACAGCTGCAAGATGCTGCAGCGAAATTTCGAGTTCGTCTGTGAATATTCGCGACGAAGGGTACGATTAGATAGTGGTGTACGTTCCGGTACATTTTTACGAGTGAAAAATAGCCGCGAACAATATCACGTTTCATAGATTACGTGGAGCTCTATTGCAAGAATAACAAAAAATGAAAAATTGGGACGACATTTTTTCGTTCGACACTTTCGTTTTCGTTTTCGGAAAAATCGGGTTTAACACTAGATTTACGGAGCTCTAGAAATAACTATTTCACATTATTTTATAAACATAACAGGTATGTGTCTATCCAAATTTTTGGCCATTTTTCCAATAATATATACCCAAAGAAATARATTTGGTAAATAATTCCTCAGGGAAGCATCTTTACAATCTTAATAATTGCAAATTAAAAATATTAGAACCTGTCATTTTGACGGGTCCCGTAAACCTAGTGTTAAAGACCCGTCGGGTTCGCGTGCTATACAGCGTAGTATAGTAAATAGTACATGCAGCAAGTAGAATTGGTTGGTCATGATCAGACACGTCAGACGATTCCTATCTAACGGTACGCGCACATTCGCTGTATCTTCAAACTGGATTTTCTCGAAAATGGGACGTCAAGCGAACAAATGTGATTGGTTACTTTTGGCTTATCTTTGCATGTAGAATCTGCATTTGAAAGATGATCCACATGTAATTCTAAGTATCGGCAAAGTAAAGTGAAAAGCTGCTCTCTAGACTGCGGATTTTATTTAAAATATCAGAACAATTTAAACATACTATTATATTATTCTAAACCTATTAAACATAATAGGGAAGAAAATAAATTTCTATTTCACTACAGTTTGTTGCAATTCAGGCAAGAAATTTTTATTTCGCATGAAGATCCGCAGTCTACTGATCTCAAACTTGACACAAGTATGTCGATCCTCTAATTACTGTTACAAGCAAACATTATGGAAGCGGATTTTAATTTTTTAATTTGAAATAGCAAAAATATTAGAACAATTTAAACATACTATTATATTATCCTCAACTTAATAAACATAATAGGGAAGAAAATAAATTTCTATTTCACTATAGTTTGTTGCAATTCAGGCAAGAAATTTTTATTTCGCATAAAGATCCGCAATCTACTGATCTCAAACTTGATACAAGTATGTCGATCCTCTAATTACTGTTACAAGCAAACATTATGGAAGCTGTGTCGTTAGCGTAGCGTTAGATAACGTTATAATTAATCGTAATTTATCATGCGTGTAAGCAGTTCCTGGTCCGACTTAGCGAGGTTGACGATAACGACGGCTAAATGGAAAATTGGCTTACCAACCTAAGAAGAATGGAATTAATGAAGCGAGCATGTCGCGGCGCTGCCTTCAACTGGTTTAACACTCTTCGTCGTCACGGAGGTCCTTTTATATCACCGGTGTACGATGGCGACCTCGTAATTTAATTAAACTGTCCCACCACCGGCGAAATAATTATCATAGCTGCTCGCGAATAATTCGCGAAACCCGGTCTTGGGGGAACGAAGCGTAACTCGACGATTTCGCTTCGTTCCTTATCAGCTGCTTTATTTTCAAATAATCCTTCGAAAACAGGGAGCAACGTTTGACTCTCTGATCGTTTGACACGGATGCGTTGTAACAATGAACAATTGTGTTACTTTATTCTCATTGAATCTTGTTATCAATATACATATGTGTGTCAAGTAACATTTAAGCTCCGCGGCTCAACATCAACGAGCACTAGAGACATTTTTTGCAATAACCAAAGTAGCATATTGCTATCAGTTGTTCTGGCTTGCGACACATCCTTCCTGCAGAGATGGCATTCAAGAAATTAAATAAGGATTTGCCTAGAACGTAATTTTCGTTTACGACGAATGCCGAGAACGCGTTCGCATGCTGCGGCAGATCCACGTCGCGATGGTCAGCTCTTTCATGATAAACCTGATCGGGGTAGCTCTTTCCGACCCACCACCTCCTAGAAAGAGAAGTTCTCGATCCCGTTCTTGTTAAACTTCACCAAGAACTCTGGCTTCCTTGGCAAGATCCTCGGAAAACTGCAATCAGCTCTCTGCAATTTTCATAGCTGTAGGCTTCCAAATAATGCAAATTATGCCTCGTAAACGAAAAAATAGGAGATTTGAGGGCGATAGCGCCCTAGATCGATCTTTTATCTAGCATTTTTGACTACTGAAAAATCCCATTTTTGTATTATCGAGAAATGACAACGCGAATCCCGCACTCTTGCAATCCTGGCAAAAGGAGTCTACTCCCTTAATACAGTAATCTCCACATAAACAACGAGGCAACAGCCTCGGGGGAATTCGGTCGCATTTATCTCAGACGAGTAGCTATTTTTTGACCTACAAAGGCCGAGCCGAACGTAGAGAAGGACAGCGCGCGTAAAGAGAGACCGCGCGAGGCCGAACCCACTGCGACTCTCCGCGTCTCTTTCTTTCCCATACGCTGTCCTTCCTTGGGCCCGGAACGTTCACCGTCGATTAAACCACTAAATACAGTTGAAATTATATCGTGTTTGGTCTTATTTTAATCAGAAAAATGCCACAAATATATTGGTGAAAGTTTCATAAAGAAATAAGTAATAATAAAAAAGATTTTATATTGGTATTACATTGTGAGGACGCACGGGCCTTTGAACTATGCCGACGACTGCGACTCTCCGCATTAGTAGTAGTTCACACCGATATATCCGTGCCGAGATCAGATTGTTAGGTGGAGGAGATATTTTTGTCGCGTTTATTTGGTATGGCTTTGTTGCGTTTATGCGGACATTACTGCACGAAGTTCATGTTGTTATTACGTGTTTAACCATAGAATTGTCCTCCTTGCAGTGGAAAGCTCCTTTATAAAGGTGTCCACAATGGAAAGATTGCATGCACACGTGCCGTCTTCGTCTTCGAGCACAGGCCGGTCTCTTGATTCAACGTGATCCCAGTTTGCGACGTAGCTGATGATGCGTACACGTGCGTCTAAACATGTATTGTTTTGTGGACGGAAGAGATGCGACCAGAAAATTTGGAAAATTGTAAGATCTTTTAAATTACTAGACTGCTGATTTACATGCAAAATAAACGACGTAGCTGATGATGCGTACACGTGCGTCTAAACATGTATTGTTTTGTGGACGGAAGCGATGCGACCAGAAAATTTCTTGGAAAATTGTAAGATCTTCTAAATTACTAGACTGCGGATCTATATGCAAAATAAAAATTGTCTGCATCGATTGCAAGAAATGGAAACTAAATTGAATGTTGTTTCTTCCCTTAATGATTTTCATACAGGAGAAATTATATATTGACATCTTGAATTGTGAAAATTTTTCAACAATTCTGAATTTCATCTTCTCAATTTTGCCATGAATGTATAAAGATTCGCAGTCTTATAATTACTGATTTTAGAAACAGATGAAACTGCAGGAAAGCTACCTATCCCTCTGCTTTTGATAATTTCTGGATATTTTCCAGAAATCGAAATTTTGAACATGCATGTTCTCGCATGTTAGTTCGTTAAAGAACGCATACTTAGAGAAAATGAAAAAATTGATTTTTTTGGAAATGTAAAACCAGAATACTCCCTTGAGGTGTATCAGTCTGTGGTCATTGACAGGTAATTTTTCATCCTGGTTGTTTAATTAGTCTGTAATTGAAAGAGTTTTGTTACTATATGTAATCTTTACCGTAATCTGTACTATGAGTGGCTCGTGTTGTCGAAGTGTTATTCTATTGAACTTGTTAACGCAGTTAATGCGAAAGGTCACATTTGTCTCGTCTGGGTCATTACTTTCTGAGAAGTTATCCGCGATCATGTCACGATATCCTTGCTTCCGGGTCTTCCGTGTTGGAAGTGACCGAGCAAACTAGTTTGCTTCAAACTAGATACAACCGATGTTCGACACTAAGTCTATGGATGACTATAAAAATAATAAGAATGTATTTATTCCGATTTTTAGATATTTTCGGTATAGTAAATGTGCTATAAGAAACAGATATTCGAGAGGAAACAAAGAAAAATTTCTTCGATCAAAGGACTGCACATTCTTCTCACTCATATAAAATTATTAGTAGTAGTAATATTTAATTGTATAATAAGTTTTTGGGGAAGGCATACATTTGTTTAATATACTATATTATTATTCTATCAGTATACGATATTTGTAGAAGTATTATATTATTATTAATAACTTCATCCGATTATTTTTGAATCTTTGCTGTACATTTTTTAAATTCATTTTAAAAATATGATTCTCATATAACATCTAAATCGTGTAAACATTTATATTAGCTTTAAGCCTGGATGTTTTCGTGGGTGATAACTAGACTCCGGATGTTTATGCAAAATAAAAAGTTTGTGCATCGATTGCAAGATGCAGGAGCTAAATATAAATTTATATTCGTCGTTAATAATTTTAATGTGATGAAAATAATATATTAATATACTCTCAAAATCTTTTCATATTTTCACTGTCTTAAATTGCACTTGTTCATTTTTGTTATAAATGCCTAAAATCCGGAGTCTAGCGATAACAATAATTATTTAAATGACAGAGTCCATCTACACTGAATTCTTCTTCATCATTTATAAAATGTTGATGCTCGCAAATTGCAAATACGCATTTAGTAATACTGTAAGTAACTTTACCCGCCTCGTGCTGAATAAATATATTTTTCGTATCGTCGCTCTACTAATTCTATCACCCACTGTATACAAAAAAATTTTCCGTAATGGCTATAATAAATTTTGAATTATTTACAATGATACTTTACTCGCTTGTTACCTTTCACTTCGGCCTTCCCTATATTAAAGTTGAGAAATTCGATCTTGAATCTCGGAACGTTTACATATCTATTGCCCCGTATTTGTTAAGTAGAGTGCATTTTAAATTAACATCTAATTTTAAAAAGAACCACGAAACGTACTTAATTATTAACATAATGCGACTAATTCTTGTAACAGACGCACAACTTTTTCGATCCAATACTTTTCGCTGGATGCAACACTTTTCCAGATTAGCGTATTAAAAACGAAAGGTTTCCATTTTATTCATAGAATCGTGCGGTCGTACAATTACACTATTTACAACAATAGCGATCGGCACAGTGTCACGTCGGTCCTACATCGTTTCGCTCACAATTTCTTCGCATCACTGTTATTATTAGACTGTGGATCTTTATGCAAAATAAAAATTGTTTGCATCGACTGCGAGAAATAGAAACTAACTCAGCGGTTTATCCAACCTTTATTCTACTACGCCTCCCAGAAAAAATTTTTTTCCGCGCCTCCCTACCTTTTATTTTTTTAATAGATACATTCAGATTTAATATTTAATA
>JAQQRV010000159.1:0-11369 GCA_028455795.1 Lasioglossum marginatum | reverse complement strand
TTAGCTCTAAGACTCTAGATTTTACACATCAAAAGCGTTATATTTTTATACATTTTGTATAACCCTAAAAATGTAAGTGTTGGTCATAAATAAAAATGTTGTTTAAAAAGAAAAAAAAATGTGTAATGGCAGCGTACTAGACTTACACCCGGTGGGCTAGGGTCCGATTCTCGTCTGGGGAAAAATATTTCTTTTACTTATTTATTTATATTATTTATTCGCTGTGTAACATTGACTTATTTATAAGAGATTACACATTTATTACAAATTAAATAACAAAAGTTTTAAAGCATACGAAAGTATGCTTTTACGACATGTACCACCAATCTGTATCAATTTGTAAGAAATGTGTAATCTCTTATGAACAAGTCAATGTTACGCAGCAAATAAATAATATAAATAAATAAGTAAAAAAATATTTTTCCCCAGACGAGAATCGAACCCTAGCCCACCGGGTGTAAGTCTAGTAAGTTGCCAATACAAAAGCGAAAAAAAAGGCACATACAGGTCGAATTGAATAACCTCCTCCTTTTTCGAAGTCGGTTAAAAAGGACGATATTCGATCTATACTTTCCCTACAATTGCAGATTTAAGCACTAATTTAAGAACTTTGTTTATGAATATCTCAACAATTATGGAATGTTTGCTCCTATAATGGTATATATTCGTAAAAGGGAGATCGAGATCTATAAGTACAAAATCTCAACTAAATCGGTGACCCAAAGGCCTTGCACTCTCCTTGTAAGTTCCGCAAGTTAAAAAAGAATTTTTTCGCTAATCTTTATTGATAAAATATAGTGAAACCACAGCACGAAAAGACGCAGCCTGTCCAGATCTACAAGTTTTGCCTAACATATTTTTCGACGAGGTAAATAGTTTAGAATAT
This sequence comes from Lasioglossum marginatum, assembly GCA_028455795.1. Lineage (NCBI taxonomy): Eukaryota > Metazoa > Arthropoda > Insecta > Hymenoptera > Halictidae > Lasioglossum > Lasioglossum marginatum. The sequence continues at coordinate 10,483 of JAQQRV010000159.1, read as the reverse complement.
ATTTGAGAAAGTTGATTTCATGAGCTATATGACTATAATGCTCAATTAATGCATAAACTCGAATTTTTTGAAATTGTGACATGCGGCGTTTTTCCTGACAACCACAGATATGCGCACCGTAGGAATTTATTGTCTCTAAATGATATTAAAGGCCCGTAGTAGAAATGAATGTATACAGAATATCCGATTCAGACTAACGAAACTGAATTCATTCAATAGGGCTTTAGAGGCTCACGAGCGTGTGACAAAAAGTACGTTGGTTGATTGGTCTACTCCTGTGCCTGGTCTGTGCTACTACACATAAGCAGAATGTGTATAATTTCTATCTGTGTAATTAAAATAAATAATTCACTGTTATCAATTCCATGCTGCTACCAAGATTAAATTGTTCAAAGAATGATTGAATCTACTAAATGCAAATAACGCGATGTGCAGTTTCAAAGTGTCGTCACTGGCAAACTACAATAAAAGTCCGCATCTGGATGCGAGAGCGCGGGAGACTATATGTCATCCGTTCGAAGTGTTGACGTGTGTTAAAAAAAGATATATTCGTAAATTACTCTTTGCTTTCGACAGTGCAATTAATCAATCAACTGTGCGAATCGTCAAACAGCAGACTTCAAAATATTCGACTTGGCGATAAAATTCCATTATAATGTAGAGTAATCTTTATCGATCGGTGAAAGACTGTCAAACCAATATTTTCTTTTGAGACAATTTCATTGGTCGAGTATTATGTTGGTGCAATGAGATATTTCGATATTACACAGTTCGGGGACTACGGATTCGCTGACGTAACCAATAGGATATCGAATGAAATCCATTCACTGACCATTCAGATTTTCCTGCACGCTCCACTGCTTGTTTCGGGAGTACAATTGAACGTACATGGTCAAAATAATTCTAATAATGTAATTTTCTTTAATCCTCAGCATATTATTGTTGACGCAGCGCTAACGCGCATATACTAATTATGTGCTGCATTGTGTGTACATTCAAACAGCGATGTATTATGTTGTAACCTAAATAAATTCCCCCGAATGTAAAAAAAGTTCTCAAAAGCCATCTTTTAACAGAAATGAATATTGAATACGATTGAACTTTACTCTGTCAGTTCTTTCTTATATTTATCATTTTTGGCCGTCGATACAGTGTTAATGATTTCGTGACAATTTTTGAATGACCGCAATTTAAAAACTGTCCATCTACACGTACAGTGACTCCCAAAAATATTCGGACACTAGCTATAAGTAACTTTACGACTTGATAATTCGTTTGTTGATAAAGCAATCGTCCTGGGAATTGTTTCTAGCAATAAAACATCTACTAATGTTGATAAACATAAATAATTTATTTGAAAAATATACATACATTTCATAATAAAAATTATTAAAAGAAATAATGTACCATTTGTGGCTCACAAAAATATTCGGACAATATTAATTTTTCTATTTAGATAATGTAATTTAGCATTACAAAATTTGTTTAATACTTCGTGGCATAGCCATTTTGTTTAAGAACATGTCTTAAACTGTTTGGCATATTATTTGTAATTTTTTAAAATATTCAGTTATATTCGACCACTCAGTTGCAAGTCTTTGTTTTAATTCGGCTATCGATGTAATTGGGGTTTTTCAAGTTTTTCTATCCAATTCATCCCATTACAAAATTTGTTTAATACTTCCTAGCATAAACATTTTGTTTAAGAACATGTCTTAAACTGTTTGACATATTATTTGTAATTTTTTAAAATATTCAACAGTTATATTCGATCACTCAGTTGCAAGTCTTTGTTTTAATTCGGCTATCGATGCAATTGGGGTTTTTCGAGTTTTTCTATCCAATTCATCCCATAAATTCTCGATAGGTTTAAGGTCCGGTGATTGGGGCGGTGGATGAAGAATTTTGGGGCAGCGGTATAATAAAAATTCTTGCACAATACGTGACTTGTGCTTGGGGTCGTTGTATTGGTAAAACTTAAAATTATTATTAAGCCCCATCTTTTCAGCACTTTGAACTAAATTATTTTTGAGTATATTTAAATAATGATTTTTGTCCATGATACCGTCAATAAACACTAGGTTACCGACTCCATATGACGAAATGCAACCCCAGACCATTACGCTGCCTCCGCCGTGTTTCACTGTACCTCTTGTATTTTCAAAATTAAACTCTTTATTCGCTTTCCGCCCCACACCATAGTTCTTCCGTTGGAATTGTACAGATTGAATTTGCTTTCATCAGCAGATATGACATCCTTCCACCATGTCTCATCCTTAGAAATTAGCTCTCTTGCAAAGGATTTTCGTTTATTCCTATTCTTTTCGTTGATAAATGGTTTCTTTCTAGCTACTCTTCCATTGAAACCAGCTTGTCTCAGCGTTTTCCGAACTGTTTCGGCTGACACATTTTTGGAGCTTTCTCCTGATAGCTCACTAACTAGTTTTGGAGCACTTAAGCGCGGATTTTTTTCACTTTTCGAATAATTTTGCTTTCCTCCCTCGTACATAAGAAACTTGGTCTTCCAGTTTGCGGAATAGAATCAATGCGATTCTCAATATAAAATCGTCGACAGATATCCGCAACAGTACTCTTACTTATACGAAGCATGGCACTAATTTCGCGATAGGTTTTTCCTTTTTCTCGATGAAAAATTACAAGCTGCGCACATCGAAACTCGTATTCTTTCCTTTGCGACCCATTTTGAACGAATTCACGTTTACTACTGTGTGTGTGTGTGACAATAGTGAGGTGGCATGGACATCTAATGGTCCACGAGATTCTGTTTGTAAACAAACGTTTTCGCGTTCTTGGAATATCGCGTTCCCAGAAGGCGATTGCCAGAGAAATATAATATGTGTCCGAATATTTTTGTGAGCCACAAATGGTCCATTATTTCGTTTAATAATTTTTAATATGAAACGTATGTATATTTTTCAAATAAATTATATATATTTATTGTCACGTCCGGTGGTTCAGCCATCACTAATAATTGATATAATCAATCATGTATAACATATACCTTTTGAATTTCTTTTTATGCTTACTTTAATAATGTTGTACGAATGTTGTGCGAGAAATTAAATATTAAATACTATTGTTGATAATCAATGTCGAACTATCGTATATTACACCACATTGCGTGCGATAGAATTAGGAAAACTCCTTTCGAATTTGAATCTTTATTAAACGAAATAAATACATAGCGAAATTTATTTCATTAAATGATTGAGTCATTTCCAAATATAAATCGTGAGCGAATATGTTGAAGACTGTCCATCACTGAAGACTGCGAAGATTTTTCAGAAGAATCGATGAGCAATGAATTGTTCCTCGATCTATGAGATACGCAGATGTAATAAGATCTAGCCAAGAGGAAGATAAAAATGCAATGCACATAATTAAAAAAAGAGTGACTGAGAAGAAATCAATTAAGAAGAAATCGATCTATGAGATGCGTAGAGTAACATGATCTAGCCAAGAGGAGGATAAAAAATATAATACACATGATTAAGAAAAGAGTGACAGAGAAGAAAGTGATTAAGAAGAAATCGATTAAGAAGAATTGGTGATGAAGTAACCACCTTATGAAAATCAAGCTAAGAACAAAGGATCGATCGATCTATAAAAGGGATGGCCCCTCATTAGGAGCTCAGTCCACAAAATACAGTTCACAAAACACCATCAGTAGTCGTCAAAATCCAGTCACATATTCAATATCTAACAGTCAGTCAATTGTCAGTCAAAGTTCGTCGCCACTATAAAAATTTTGCATCAGTTTGTGTAAAAGTGGAGTTTTATAAGATTAATAAATAGCGTATACACCCGCTGGATTAATCATCAACATCATCCATCATAGTCATCATCATCATCAAAACGAATTTGGAAGCGACCGATTCTGTCCTATACATAAGCGAGAATCATCTATCGGTAATTACCAACGAATATTTAATAAGATTTTTATAACTTAACTTACTTTTGTTTAGTTAAAGCTAACTCGGAATATAAAATCATTTTTAAAAGAGTCTGCCCAACTTCGACTTCTTTGTTCCAAATCCCCAAACAAAGCCATAGAATTTAAGAAATCCTCAATTACCCGAACCGAAGCCGGTGAATGCAGGTAGGTTCAAAACTGCGTTGTATCTGAATATTAATCTTCCAAATTAACTATCAAATCTTTGATACGTTCACCTCAGGACGTAACATTATCAACATTAATAAATGTTTTATTGCCAGAAACAATTCCCAGGGCGATTGCTTTATCAACAAACGAATTATCAAATCATAAAGTTAGTTATACCTAGTGACCGAATATTTTTGGGAGTCACTGTAGGTGGCGGTGCGGTGTAGGTAATTAGGGAATCGGGTGTGCTCTGTAATTGAATTTTAATCTAAAATTTAATTCCCAAACACAGGGATGATCAGTCGGAATAGATTCGTTTGGAGCGTAGGAGCGGGAGCAGTCCATTAAATTGATCGAAGAGATTAAAAAGTACAGCGGTGACAGATCGCGGGTGCGGAAATGTTCCGACGTTGACTCGGTTCACGTGACGAGAACGGAGGACCCGAACGCGAACGGGGCCGCGCCTTATGGCGTAATCCAAAAGTAACGTAACGATCTGTCTTCCTCGCGTGAACTCGACGAGTTGGCTTGCAAGCCGGGTAACACACGTACACGGCCACATACAAACGGAGGGATTAGTGGATAGGGGAAGGAGAGAAGACGTACAGAAAGGCCGTTCGTGCAAATCCAAGAAGCTACCGGAACAAACACGGATCCCCTTTTCCTCGCCCCCTTTTTCTTCCTCTCTTCTTCCAACCGAGGAAGCCAACGTCCGTGCTGTACTCCGAGCAGAACCAGCCAGTGGATCCTCGACAGTATTTTAGTGAAGTATCTAAGAAGTGAAATGAAATGTAGAGGGCTGGAGGCGTGACTCGAAGTCGTATGAGTCGCGCCAGATGTTACAATATTTACTGCGAGAAGAGTTTTCTCCTATACACCCCTCGATAGCCCTCCGTGTTTCCACCTGGATGCTTGTGACGTGTGTACACAGGTTAGCCCGACACGTACGTGAATCCGTTCACACCGTGCCCCCCGCTATATTGATGTCCCTTAATGACGGCCCGGGATCAAGGAAAACCGAAACAGATCCGAGGTCGATCCGTTCGAACGGCGCGGCGCGTCGAAGGTGTGCACAGATAAAGTGATTTCGGTGTATAGCTCCGACTCGCTACTCGAGGTCAGCAGTCTTCGTTACCGACGCCTTCTTCCTCGCCAATTACGCCAGCGAAACCGCGCACGACTGACGTTAATTACCACTTCGATCATTGACGTCTAGCACCACAGCGTCCGCCGCGACGCGTCGCGTCGCGTCGCGTGGACGGGTATATTTGGAAACTTCACGTCCAAATATCTCGGAAACAACGCAGTCTTGGGAAAAATGTTTCGTATTACAGCTAAAAGATAGGTGTAAACAATTATAGGTTTATTTATAAAAAATGTATGGTGAGCTTAAAAGTTCCTGATAAGTTGACAAAAAATGTACCATAATCGTCTCCTCGGAAGAAATGTCTAAAAATTACATATTTTGGGATTGATAACCAGATCTCTGAACGACTCGATGCAATAAACAGTTTCGTTATTACCCGGATATTGTTTCCGGCACGGATCGTATAATTCCCCGGGCTCCCAGCGATGCACCGGGCGAATCTTTGCTTGGAATGATCACGCACGGGAGAGGCGAAAGGCGGACACAAAACACGGTGTTATCTTCGGAGTGATCGGCACTGATCGAATCTTTCTGACGCGCGAAAGTAGGTTAATTCACTGGTACAGATCGCTGGAGGGTGTAGTCCCGCGGGACACACCGGCTTCCTCCCGGTGAAGTCTCCCTCTTCCATTTCACACATCGTCCCGGATAGCGCGACGTCGCATTAATGTGTAATTGGTGGCGAGCTGGCAAGGTGACACGATACCGGGACGCCAAGAAGGAGGCCAGCTATGTGATGTAGTGGCAGCAAGTCTGCCGCTAGCATAGACATTTTGCCCGTGGAAGACGCATGGTCCTTGCTAATATGACGTTTGAAATATGGCGCAACGCGCGTTCGAAGGTGCGGGAGAAGAGTTATTCGCCGCGGAAAAGAGACAGAATCAAGCACGCCGGAAAATCGTCCGCGGCTGACGGAGGGATGGAACGAACACACACACCTGGCTCGGGAAAAAAGGGCGGAAGGTGTTCAACCAGGAATGCACGGGAACTCCTCACGGTTGGAAGTTGGACAAACTTGTCAGGAGAAGAACAAGTGTCATACGGTGATGTTTTTGTCAGGGCGTGTTGGTCGCGCCTCGGCTCCGGGTGATCATGAACACGCCATCCCGATGGAATCCTCAGGCTGTTAACGACGTTAGGTGTGAGAATGTGTTTCAGGCCAGTCCGTGCGTGAGCCGTGAACGTGTAAGTTATTGGCTGCCCTGGGACCTGCTATATATAGATAGATGCTGTGTCATTACGCAGGTGCAGGAATAGAGTCAAGCAGATGTGCTTCTCGCTGGCCCAGTGTCGTCAGATTAACATTTGTCTCCCACTCTACCCTACCTCTTCTATCTGCACTTCGATAACTTGTTCGAAAGAAATTGTCGAAAAAAGAAAGAAAAAAGCTTTAAGAGTAAAGATTTTTTCATCAAGTTACACCGATTTGAACAGTTTCGTTGGGATAACGAGGTTGGGAGATCAAATATAACCTTATATGTTTAGTATTTATTCAAACTCCACGACACAATGAAATAAACGTCTATCAGTTGTGAGTTACAATAGTATGTACTGTACGCATATAACAATATGATACTTTCTGACTGTTACACTGAAATTGATCTATTGACGGTTAGAGAAACTTTAAATGCTGTGAGAGCTGTTACTAGCTCGGTAGGCTGGCTCGGACTGACTTGATCATTCCTTCTTAGGCCCTGTAATGCGGAAAAGGTGGCTACGCTTGAGATGCAATAAACGGCAGGTCAAAAGAGACCTTTCCTCCTCCGCATGTTCCGTGCATTTCGGTGTATACTCCAACAAGTTTTGAACGAAAATTGGATGATCCCCGAATTTTGCACGGCAGCGTAGAAGTCAACAGTTTATTTCGATGCTCGGTACAAATACAATGAAGAGATAAAGCATCCGGGCCCCTTCCGTTAACAGGTGAGGATTCCCTGGGCTCGAGGCACCGATTCATCTCCTGGCGGATTCGAATACCGGCAGGCTAGCAGAAATAATCCGATCGGATACTTTTTGGTGGAACGCATTTCATTCAGCTCGGATCGCGCGGGCGTTCTTGGAATGCCTCGACCAGGACGACAAACTGTACGACGCGGACGGTGGCGGCGGCGCGACGCGCGGTGTGGCGTTTCCCGGGACACGGGAACGAGGGCCCATCCGGATTACGGAACACGAACCCGTAGGGGTTCAGAAAGTCAGAGTCAAAGCAGGGACTCCGTTATACCGGAACAGCGCGTACTCTACACGCCGCCGATTTATTCGAAAATCCGTGGAAAGTGGCACGTTTCACCCGTTGTGAAGCGTCTAGTCCCGCCCCCGCGCGCGCGTCCCATGTCTTCCATGGTCGCACCTTCTTTTCCCCCTTCCGCCCCTTGTTCGGTCTCCTGGCTGCCTTGGCCGTCTAACGCGTTCCCCATCTCCACCCTCTACACACCCACACACACACATCTCGGCTCGTATCCCGGTTTAGGTATTCCTGTAGTAAGCTTGCGGGAGCCTCTGAGCCAGTTTAGCGTCCTCTCTCGCGCCCCTATCTGATTTCAATGTGGTTCGGTTACGTGCTTCAAATCAAAAACACGAACGTTATTTCTGCACGTGGTCTCCACTTTTCTCGTCCTCCCTGCTACCCACCCCGGACACCCAGTGCTACCCCGCACACACACGCGCGATCACTCCTCGTCTCCGCGTTTTCGCCTGTTTCCCGCGCCGACGACGACGACGTTCCTTCCTTTCCTCTTCAGTCAGGAAATTCGGTAAGGAACACCTACGCGTCGTTTCAGACACATACGAACACGCGCGCACACAGGCACACCGACGTCTTATAAACTTTTATTTTCGAGAACCGGGTGGGTAGAGATAGAGGGATGGGGTGGGGTGGGGGCAAGACGGTGGAAAGAGAAAAGAGGTGAAAGTCTCGGAGAGGTGGAGAGGGCCTCGCGGATACCAGAGAGAGGGGTTAGGTGCAGGACGAAAGGATTCGAGCGGGAAGGAGCGTATGTTCTGTCAAGCTGTCGCTGAGAGGGAGCTCGGCTGCCAACTTATGGGACACGTACAATGCGAGCCAAGAATATTGCAGCTCCTGTCGCCCTTTTTACCCCTTTCCGCCCACTTTTCCTTCATCCCAGCGGCGCGTCTCGTATCCGCGGCCGTATCTCACCGAGCGAAGTGTCGCGTTCGAGAGGACTGCTCCCTCGTCGGATATTGAAATGTATTTAGCAAAAAAGAAGCGCATAAGTGCTTGACACGGACAACCGTTTTGTAGGCGACACAGCAGTCCTCTACGCGCTATGCCACCGAGGGCCACGGGGAGACCAGATTCTACAGCCGAACTGTCTGCCGGTGCTTATAACGTAGAAAAACGTATGACGGCTGGAAGTTACCGATTGAAGGGAGATGAAAACGCGAGCCGTGCACGCCTGTCCCCACCGCCGACTTCATTCTCTGCATGCTCGGCTCGACTACACGTGCCCGCCACGTTTTTCGCACACCCCTGTGCCAGTCCCACACGCAATTTTCAAAGAAATCGCGGGGTTAGGATCTCCGAGACTCCTCTCCGCTGCTTGCGAAACGCGTCGATGGGAACCTGACGGCCACCACACTGGGACAAATGGACAATTTAGATCGAAAAGAATCATCTATTTATTTACCGATCTATTTGTTTACCGAGACTAATGACGACCGTGACTATTTATTTAGTATAGACACAAAACTTTATTGTCACCCGTTACAATTTCAAGACGACTGTACTGATAGAGAAAGAAGGGAAAAGAGACCGAAATGTTCGCTCCCTCGATATCTATATTGTCCCCTACTCTTATCAACTATCTGAGATTCGTGGAAAATGGCTAGAGTAGTTGCTGGTTATTGTTTATTTTAACCGCCGTTCCAGGTATACAAATTCCTAGGCTCGTCCTTGCATGTCGCCACATGCGCAATGACTTTCGCTAGACGGTTAATTTACTTTAATTATAATCACATTTTGTATTTCTACCTGAACCTCGCGACTCTTTGTAGCCTGGCGGCCCCCGATCCACCTCACGGTTTCTCTGTGCTCGCTAGATCCCTTCAGGTGAGAAATTCTCCAAATCGAGGGTTTTTGCGGCCTAAGGTAGACACACTGTGTCTTATGAATGCAACAAACGCTATCGCGTAGTCGCCAGTGTCACGGCCCGATAAGACCAAGATGCCGACCCTCGCAACACGTTACCAGGCCCAAGTTCATCAGTGACTCAGCGGCCCAATACTCTGTACCATAGAATAATCCTAGAACCTTGCATCCTCAAAGATTATCCATTATATCCATAAGATTATGCATTAGTATATAAGACACTTTAAATTCTTGTATCGAGTTAGTCGACTGTTACCTCTGCTACGGCACGTCAAGCCGATTCAACCTTTGAATAAAGTCATTTTGTGTTTCTGAAACGTCTGAGTAGTGATTCGCGAAAGTGAAATACGTCGATCTTCACGAAGTCTCCTATTTCACCGTAACACCAGAGTCAACGAGATTCGGGTATACTTCCTTGGCAGGATTTCGTATCAATAGACTAGCTGTAGCCATCCTGCACACAATCTCTTACAATGTTTCACATTTCATGCTCCGTGTTAACCTCGCATACATGATTCCGCCGCTGACAAAATAGAAAGGTAACAGTGACTATGTAACCACAGAAATAATTGCACTTGATTCATTGCATTTAGGCAATCAGTAATTGTCTTTGAACCTGCACAAAACTTTTTTCATCGACGCCGTTTATAATAAGTTCTAGAGGTTTCTTCGTCTATCAATTTTTTGTTATTATTTGTCGAAGAATAACGTCATCGAAAAAAATGAATATGTACCGTAGGAATTAATTTTTGTCGTGCCAACACTTTTTCCTTGGACCACCTGTTACAAGGCACACTGTACACGTCTCTGTCTCGTATATATATTAACACAGGCTATCGTAGAAGCCTCCTATATTGGATAGGAAGAATCGATGACCAAGTTTCCGTTGTTAAGTCAAATCCCAAGTTGATCCTTGTGTTATCGTCGCCGACGTTCGGACACAAAAACCGGCTTGACGACAGGATTCAGTGACAAACGACCGCATTGGGGACCGCCGCCAAGCATCCTCTATCCTTTATACGGATCTCTATTCGTGGTCAAGATTTCGATTTCTGTTCTTTAACACTAGGTTTACGGGACCCGTCAAAATGACAGGTTCTAATAT
>JAQQRV010000158.1:0-11391 GCA_028455795.1 Lasioglossum marginatum | reverse complement strand
CATCTCACCAACCGCATCAATATCGCCGATACTCATCTCAGTCGCAACAAAATCGACCCGTTTTTGAAGCGCCTTGTGACCGGCGATGAAAAATGGATTGTTTACAACAATGTTCAACGTAAACGATCGTGGTGCAGAGGAAAAGAGCGAACCCAAACAACATCCAAAGCCGATCTTCACCAAAAAAAAGTTATGCTCTCAATATGGTGGGACTACAAGGGTGTGGTGTTTTTTGAGCTCCTACCGCGGAATCAAACGATCGATTCTGTTGTGTACTGTCGTCAACTGGATGATTTGAATACATCTCTCACGGAGAAACGACCAGAACTCGTCAATCGCAAAGGCATAATGTTCCATCATGACAATGCCATCAGACCACACACAAGTTTGGTGACTCGCCAGAAGTTGCTACAGCTTGGATGGGAAGTTTTGGCCCATCCTCCTTACTCACCGTACCTTGCCCCATCAGATTACCATTTGTTTCGTTCTTTGCAAAATGACTTGAATGATAGGTCTTTCGATTCTGATGAGGCCATCAAAGAGCATCTTTCCCAGTTCTTCGCTGGAAAAGAGCAGTCCTTCTACGAGCGCGGAATCATGCAACTTCTAAAAAGATGGCAAAAGGTCATCGATCAAAGTGGCCAATACATTATTGATTGAACTTTGTTATGTTATTAAAAAATGAGTCTTGAAAATTACCCAAAAATACGTCATGACTTTTCCGACAAACCAATAGCTCTCAAACTTTGTTGTAATTTATATTTGTGTACTTGTTCCTCTGATGTCGAGTTGCACTCGACAAAGGGTGAAGATGACACTAAACACGATATAATTTGAAACTAACCACAATAGGTCTCGGCCAGGTCGTTCTACCGGAAGTTACAACAACATTTCCCAAAATTTCCAGATCGCGGACGAAGCATGCAGGCGAACGAAATGCAAGAGCATTCGCAACGGCTATGGAATGACAGAGATGTCAGTTGTCACTAATCTGAGCTCCAGAGACTGTGGCAACGAGGAGGGCAACGTGGGTCCCTTGATACCCGGCATGTTCTGCAAAATAGTAAATCCGGAGACGAATGAAGTGCTTCCACCAGGAAAGACTGGCGAGGTTTGCTTCAAGGGTGATCAGGTAATGCTGGGGTATTTCAATAACCCCAAGGTCACCGATGAGACCATCGACAAGGACCAGTGGCTGCACTCAGGAGATTTAGGTTACCTGAATGCGAAGGGGATATTGTACATTTGTGGACGATTGAAGGAACTGATCAAATATAAAGGTCACCAAGTATCGCCTGCCGAAATCGAAGCACTGATTCAGTCGCGTAACGATGTCAAGGACGCTGCTGTCATCGGTGTACCTAACCCAGAGAGCGGGGAGGTGCCTATGGCTTTTGTTGTTAGAGGACAGGGCAGTAAAGTGACCGCTGCTGAAATTATTGAATTCACTAGCAGTAAGTTCAATTATTAGTTGCAGACATTTTGTGTACATGTGTTTTTCCTATTTTCCTATAGTTTACTTATAGACGCATCAACATTTAAGACACTAGTGTAAGATATTTTAATAAATATCTAAAATTTCTAATTCGGTATCTAATAATAATTCTTCGTAATTAACATATACACCATTATGCGTATATTTGAAAATAATAATTAATTTTTCAGAGAATTTAGCACCACAAAAATGGCTTAGGGGAGGCGTCAAGTTCGTGGACGCCATACCGAAAACTCCATCAGGCAAGATTGTACGACGAGAACTGCACAATTTAGTATCCAAGTTGTGAAACTTGTGAAACATGTCCTTGGTTATTCGAATGTATAATAAAATTGTTGTATGTGTTTTCGTATGTTCATACTTTCTGATGTATTGGATAAATTACAATTATATTAAATGTACAAAATACATTAAGTATACGTATAAATAGTGTATATACTTATGTAAATAGTCAGTGTATAACATACATTTTTACAATATTAATATATTAAATTCTATACATATATAAATATAAAAGCTTTAATAATTTGATAATCAGTACATCGAGTGTTAAATTGATAAATGAATATGTACAATAATATAACATTATTCATGATTTATTACTAAGTATACAGGGTGGTCATTTTATCTGAAGATATTGAAATATCTCGAGAACTATGCGAAGGGGGACATCCAATAATACCAAACTCAACCCTCCAACGCCACCTCCTGAGGGTGGGAGTGGGGGAAGATAAAAAACTTAAATGGGAACCCCCATTTTTCATTGCAGATTTTGATTCTCCAGAAAAAAATACACAAATTTGACCTAGGAGTTTTTGCATTTTGGTTCACAGATGGCGCTGTAATGGACAAAAATCAAAATGGGTAAAAAATCGTTGAAAATTGGGGATGTCTCGAATAAAAGTAGACGTATTTGATATTTTTAAAAATGCTATTCAATACCACCATAATTAACCCCCCACTCCCACCTCCTGGGCGTGGGAGAGGGAATTATTTCAAAATCTTCGATGGGATTGATAAACAAACCAATGAATTTTTTCAACTGCTTTCGATTGCAGCGACATCTGTGAAAGAAATTACACCAATAATATCAAATCAATGAAGAACCAAGATTTGCTATAAAAAAGGGTTTCCCATTGAAGATTTTGAAATAATTCTCTCTCCCACCCTCAGGAGGTGGGGGTGGGGGATCAATTATGGTTTTATTGAATAGCATTTTTAAAAATATAAAATACGTCTACTTTTATTTTTCTGATCTGATGTGTATTTCTCGAGATATCCCCAATTTTCAACGATTTTTTACCCATTTTGATTTTTGTCCATTACAGCGCCATCTATGAACCAAAATGCAAAAACTCCTAGGTCAAATTTGTGTATTTTTTTCTGGAGAATCCAAATCTGCAATGAAAAATGGGGGTTCCCATTTAAGTTTTTTATCTTCCCCCACCCCCGTCGAGATTGGTATCATTGGATGTCCTCCTTCGCGACGAACATCTTTCATTACCCACTTCTTTTGATCCGATGTATAGTTCTCGAGATATTTCAATGTCTTCAGATAAAATGATCACCCTGTATAATAACAATATAAGTTATTATAGCTGAAAAAGAGCTGAGGCAGTTTCTCCAGCTTTACGAGCACCTCCAAGTTTGCAACCACTGTCGGCTATCGTTCCGAATGGCGGATTCGATTTTCGTCTCGTTAATTCCCATACATCTGTGCCTGTTAGCACACAGTCACTCCTATCGGCCAGAGAGAACTTTGAAAATAGTTGAAAACCCGTCATTCGAAATGCTGACAGCTAGGAAGCTGAAAATCTCTATGGTTAGTAAAGGTAAGTAAATGTATATTGTCGCAAAAATTCAAATCAATCAGTTCTCAACATTTTTAATCGCATATAATTTTTCCACAATTATCTGTGTCTGAAAATAATCGCAGTCCCCATATAAATTGTTGGAAAGTATTAGTTTCTCAAGATCGGAATTATTTACATAAACGTATCATTTACATAAACATGACAAATAAGCAACGTATACAAAAGGCCGATAATTGTGAGCAATATTTGATTAGATTAAATTCTTCAGACTCTCCAATTATTTTGATCAAAACTCAACAAATTATCAGGGTCATTAACGTTGCGGATGACGAAGCAGTTTCTGCTATCTAATTAGTCGACTGCAGATCTTTATGCAAAATAAAATTTGTACACATCAATTTCCTCATTAATAATTTTTATATGTTAAAGATAGTATTTCGACACTGGTTAAACTCGTCCAACCTTTTTACTGTTTTGGATTATCATTTTACAATTTAAACGAGTACAATTTTATTGAAAAATGGGTTCCCCGGTTTTTATATGAAGGCGAAGTCTTCGATGATCAATCTACGATGAAATACCTAATTAAAATTATAAGGGAAATTTTTCAGAAAAATTGAACGAAAATTAAATGAATTCTTTGGAGATTCCGGAGATTCCGAAAATTTTATGACAGAGCTAATTGCATTTTTTGAGGACAATTGAAATGACATGAAAGGTGACCGACGCGAAGGTCACGGAGAATAAGTAGCCGATAATTGCCGGTTCTCTTAACACAGTAGTCGGAGCGATCGTGTTATCTTCGTTAACGAAAAAAGTAGGATCGGAATTTCCAGCAGCTCTGGCGGATCAATGGAATTAACGGTATCTGGTATTGGAAAAATTTAAATTCACGCCACCGAGTCTGCCATGAGACTACCTAACGTGCATGAACGTACGTGCACCTTACAATAGGTGTACAGCGAGTCTTTGTTCCACCCACTAGGTGAATAATTACATGAATAATTAATTGAACACATTTATCTTACAATTACCAAGTAATTTCACAAATTATTTTGTTTGGAAAGCACTAAAATAACAATTACATTTATGGAGCACCGAACCGTAAATTTTAACTTACAATGATATTAATTATTTATTCTCGATAGATACGTTTTATGATGAATATGAATCACAAAAATGTCGATCACAATTTACATTCAAATTGAAGTTTCTATATGAATTTTACTAATATGCATATACATACAATTAATCTTAATCCTGAATTATTTTTCAAACGAGTGCGTTTAACGTATGCATTACAAAATTTGTATAGCTTAGCTGTAAATTGCAAGAATACAAACTATAATATTTATAAGAATTACGAAATACTCATGCATTAATTTATATTATATTAAACACTATTGTATAATAAAATGTTAACTATGTGAAATTATGTTATATTCTAGTATAAATGTATATTATAGTATATGTATTATAGTATTTATAATATATTCCAATTTGTAATAAGATTATTATTATATTTATATATACATCACGAAATATATATTTATATATAATTATATATGTATATATATACATATAAATTTATATAAATATATAAATATATAATTCAAATATAATAACTATATAATGTATATAATGTAAATAAATATATAAAACAAATATATAATTCATTTATATATAATTATATATGTATATATATACATATAAATTTATATAGATATATATATGTATATGTACAAATGTATTATAAATATGTTATAAAATATTATATGACATGAACATTAACAGATATTAATCACAGTTCACGAGGATAAAAGCGTGACTAAATGAACCAGCGACTCCAATGCCGATATTATTTAATGATTTCGGAAAAAATTTTTTGGCATCGAGATCGAGGCTCGTGACAGTTGATTTACGATACACCTTGTACATGAAACAGTTCCGCGAGCCTATACATATCTATCACCTGTTATGTACATATATATACGTGTCTATGGGTGGTGTTCCTGTTAATTTCATTACGACGATCACCCTGACAAATCTAATTGACGCGCATCAATTATTTGCCGGACGAAGGCCGCTTAACTCCCTTTCCAGTTTCCAGCCGGCCGGCGAATGGTTTCCGAATAATTTCATTTTTCACGATACCTTTTATCGATGGAATCCCGCTCTGTCGTCATGGAGTTATGTCGGCCATCCTTTCGAACTCCCCATAGAATTGATCGCTGGAACAATTCATACACCGTATCCCGCATAATGCTGTGCAAATTGTTGCAGCCGAAGTCGACTGAATCTTTTGCAATAACATTGAAACTAGCAAAATTACCTTCGATGATTTTTGTAACAGAAATAAGTTGCCTTTAACCTTTAGCGACAGGATTTTTCTTTTAATCGCCGGTCGTCGTTTATTAAAAAGTTGTTGATTACACAGATGATATTATTTCTCTACGAAAGTTTTACCAACATCTTTCTGACATTTTTACCACGCTTATTACCACGCTTATATTAGCTTGCCGAGTTGTTGTCGTTGTTGTATGCGTTGTCGATGTTGTCGTTGTTGTATGCGTCAAATCTTGAAATCGAATTTTAAACCACTTCCCGATGAGCTAGAGCAGGGGTCGGCAACCTGCGGCTCGCGAGCCACATGCGGCTCTTTGGATGTGAAGCTGCGGCTCTTTAGTTCCATACGCAAATATTATTTACTTTATAAAAAAAAAACATTTAAAAATCGTTCTGAATCGATTAACGAGGATTAGGCACCGATTCTATCTCTCAGCCACTTGTAATTTTTGACTCTTCCGACTCAAAAGGTTGCCGGCCCCTGAGCTAGAAACTTGAAACTTTAAACATAGCTCAGAAGTGGGTGACAATGCAATATTAAAAAACAAATTTAAAAAATAAAGAAGACTAAAAAGTAGAAAATAAAAAAATATATAAAAAAAACTTTTTAAAAACCACGCTTATATTAAAGTGCACTAAAAAGGAGAAAATAATTTTTTTAGACATTAGCGACAATAAATAAAAGCGTGGAGCGCCCACGAAGATTGCGTCAATATGGTTTAGCGCTCCACGCTTTTATTTATTGTCGCTAATGTCTAAAAAAATTATTTTCTCCCTTTTAGTGCACTTTAATATAACCGTGATTTTTATATACTTTTTTTATATAAGTTTATAGTAAGTTAATAGTTAATAAGTTATTAAATAGTTAAAAGTTAATAAGTTATTTATATAAGCTTTTTTATATACTTTTTTATTCTGATTAAAATGAGTCCAAACACGATACAATTTGGATCATATTCAGTAGATCCATGATTATCCGAACCGATGATATCTATAGTAAGGTCTGAATCATCAGATCATACAACGTACACCCTGCGAAAAGAAACTGACAGCCGTAGGTCGTCCCTGAAGGGTTAATCCAGTACAGTAGCTAGGTAACTGTTCTATTATCTGAACTAGCGCATGTTCCAGCGAATAGTTCGCATAGTCGAGGTTTCTAATGTATTCAATGTCGCTAGATTAGGACTTGTCTCCCGACTCTACCTTCCCCTTCTACGATGCCATTCTCCCACGCTTCCGCCACGCGTCACAATGTCGCGTGACTGATCCGATACTGACAGAGAGAGGGTAACTTTTCTCCCTCAATTCATAGAGTGAGGATCTTAACTTTTCCCCCTCTAAATTGCCGTAGCATACACTGAAAATATACATACACACAGGGTGTCTCAAAATTCCTTCAACATCCGTAAATGGGAGGTTCCTGAAATCATTTGAAGCAAAATTTTCCTTTGCAAAAATGGGGAAGAAAATTAAGGAGTTGTTAACGAAAACTCAGAGCGCGACCTAGACCCGTTTTGGCATATACTTGAGCCCAAATAAGAAGGAACTTGTTCTGCGCAAATCGTTGCGCGTCAGCCAATGGTCGCGTGATCGGCGGAGTACGGAGTAGGGGATTAGCCAATGCACGAGTTCCATTCTAGTTATATGCGCAGTAGAGTCTTAAATCCGTCGGCTAGTAAATACCTTCTTATTTGGGCCCAAGTATTATAGTCGGCCAATTGACAGATGGCGCGCCGCGCCGGACTGTGCCACACACACGCATCTAAGTCGCGCTCTAATTGGTCCGTGTTTTTCGTTAATAACTCCTTAACAAAGCCGCGGACGCCATTTTTGCAAAGACTAATGTCGCTTCAAATGATCTCAGGAACCTCCCATTTCCGGATGTTGAAGGAATTTTGAGACACCCTGTATACATACATATATGTCGGGACCTTACGGCAGCGACGCAACCCGTTGGCAACGACGTGTAACGTTTATCCACCGTACAAGACAATCATATTGTCATTTGGAATTACGTGTACGATTAAGTCTAGTTTTAAAGTAATAATTTAGATATCTAGTTTACGCATTTACCGTCAAACAGCTGAGAGCCAGATGCTAGGGCGTATCTTTGTAACTACCCAGCGAAAGAGCAGTAAAATGTTTCCTATTTACCTGCATCCCTCTCCGTGCCGGCGCAAGGAGAGATGCGAAATAGGGTCCCGTAAAAGAAATGGGCTGGGACCTTTTGTTGAACGTGACCACGAGCGGCAGAACGGTTTCGGCTACGCTACAGTGCAGAGCGTTTGAGTTTTTGGCAAGTTATCATCGTGGGCAGAAACGGAAAAGGATAGACGAGAGATTGTGTAAGAGGTTCTGTCAGGCTCGTGGGCTCGTTGACGTGTCTCGCCGTTGCGTTACGGCATCGCGGACTAGGGTGGTCGGCAGCGGTCATTGTTTCCTTGTTCTTTGATTTTCGTGGGAAAAATGAGTGAATCGGCGAAGAACGTCTCCGGTCAAACTCCGACGGGCTCAATGGAGGATCTTTCCGATCGGTCTCCGACATTTATTTAAAATTTGTACCTCACAGAAATAGTTCCAAGTATTATTGCTTACAATTAAATCTATTTGTAACTAATAATGTAAATATATATAGCGTAATTTTTATATAATAATTTACATATATAGCCTTGCCGAATGGACCTTTAAATCGGTTGTACAGGTTGTTTCTATAAAAGCAATTTTCTTTCTAGATGTCGCCTCTTGTCGTATTCCTATTCTTTGATCCAGCGACACGAGATCAAGAAGCAGTGTCTGCACACGATATAAGCGCCGTTCGGGACCCGATTCTATCAAGACATTAATCAACCGTCCCGCGGGCCAGGTACGTAGAAACCGATAAAAGCACGTTCGCCAGGCTCGTGCCTTTCTCCGATTTCTCTCGCAAGTGGCCCCGGCTCCTTCCGTGGGTGGCGACGGCGACGACAACAACAAGGACACAGGATAGCCGCGTGTGCAACGTTCCAACACACGTATGCAGGGTGCGCGGCGAGTGCAGGATCGAGAGCTAGCTGCATATCTCCACCCTAGGAATTGGAGTGGATGGCGAACGTGGGTACAATAGTTCGCATTGTATTGGATCTCCCCGAGTGATAGGCACCACCCCACCACCACGCTGTGTCTATCTATTCCCGTCTATCTAACCGGCTCCGTCTCCCTTACACCTTCGACTCCCCGTATCTCATTTCGCGGAGGCCCCGAGCGCGCGTTATTATGCGCGTTATGCCACTGCCTCACTATTCTATCGCCGTTGCGGACAACTGCATCGTTTCTGTCCGTTTCGGGCTCTTCCGGTTTCAGCCGCGTGGCATCTGCGCCCTGCACCCCCTTCACCACCGGAGCAAGGACTGCACCCTACGCCACCCCCGAGGTGAACCGTTCGCTTCCGTCCCTGACCGGCGACTTTTCGAGACCGAGGCTCGCTTCGGTCGAATCGATTGAATCGACTCGACTTGTTCGCTTGAATCCGAAACGACGCTCTTTTACAGCGACCTTGCTGCAGTCCTTGCGATGGCGGGTCTATGCTGATGACCGGTATGAGTTGATTAGGAACGTCTGCGATAGGAACGATCAAAATCTACTTTATACAGGCTGTCCTCAAAATGTTGTACTTCCTTGGACGGGGTGATTCCTCAGATCATTTGAAGCAACTTTTCCCTTTGCGAAAATGTTCTCCACGGCTTTGTTAAAGAGTTATTAGCGAAAAACGAGGACCAATTAGGGCGGGGCAACAGGGGACGGATTCTGCATCGGCCAATGCCAACGCCAGGCTCAGTAGGACCTCCCACCGCGCCCTGATTGGTCCGCGTTTTTCGTTGATAACTCCTTAACAAACATTTCCGCAAAGAAAAAAGTTACTTCAAATGTGACCTCAGGAATCACCTCTTTCAAGAAAGTACAACATTTTTAAGGCAGCCTGTGTATGTTCGAAATTTGAAGAAGATTGTTCATTCCATAATCGAGATATCATTGCGGCATGAAAAATAATATGCTAGTGAAATCATACGCAATAACTGAATTAATAATGAAAATAACAATGAAAATTGATACACTATTGAAATCGTACAATAACTTAATTAATAATACAGAAAATGGTTTCCGGAAGAATTCCTAGAAGGATCAAAGTTTCGTTAAGAACTAATTAAAAAGCTGCAAATCATTGAAAGTCATGAATTATTGAAATTGGTGAGTCTGTATAATTAATAACTTTTTAACACTAAATTGAAATTATAAATGGGAATTGATTGAATACATCTTTTTATTCCAATAGATACAGTAAAAGCTCCTTCGTTGTCCAAAGGACGGGGGTTTGAGCGGACAACGACTGTGCCCGGACACTATTTTTGATTTATGACTGCGTCTTTAGTGAAACGGCTAGTTAAATGACAAAGAAAAGCATTCGCAGTCAAAAGCAGTCAACTGTCTGGCTTTAAAAAACTCCTTATTTCCTTGCCATATTCCTTTCCTATTGTTCTCCGTTCTGCGAGGGTCTAGACAGGCCTGGGACACATCTGGCGACCAGATCCACGCAGGACTAATCCTCTCGTTGACAGGCAGTGGAGTGGGTAGGCACTGGACAACGATCGTGCCCACGATTCAGGACAACGAAGGAGCGATTACTGTATATGTTATTTTTATAATACAATAGACATCAGTCGCTTTTGATGGTCGGTAAGTTTAGTGTTAATAAATAACGACCACCGACCAAAACCCTGACACTATTCATTGTCAGGATGATGATCTTGACAACGTATTAAAAAGTCTTCGATATCAAAGTCTTCTTTTTAAACATTTTTCTCGAATGACTTCCAATGTTCCCTAGCATGTTTTTTTATTTAGAATGCTCTTACACTGTGGGAAATTGGCGGGAATGCGAACAGTGTCCCCTCTTCTTGAAGTCAAACTCGGAGTTCGGGAAATTGAAGCTGTTGTCAGTAACTTCGTGGAAGAGACTCGGATGACGTTCTGTCTGGACTCGCTTTAAAGCCCGATGCCTCCGCTTTGAACTTCTCCTCAGGTGGTTTTATCACAACAATTTTGCGCTGAAGAATTTACAGGAAACAATGCCTTTATCTCGAAAATCTTGCAAATTCGAATAAATCTACGGAATCTCGAAAATTGAAATTGAACTCCGTGAAAAATAATTAGAACAAACAACAACAGACAAAAGCCTAATCTCACTCTGAAGCGTCAACAGTCTACTTTGACGTTCGCAATTTTCATAATTTCTCTAAAGAAATAAACTGAAAGCATAAAGAAAAACGATATATTTGTAAAAATTATGAAGTAGAACATTTCGACAAAGCTTGGAAACTTTTCCTAACCCTTAACTGGTATACTAGGGTCTCTCGTGACCCCAACGAAATTTCTGTGCACTAACTTTCGCTCCTGTATGAAAATTGCAAATATTTTTTAACTTCTTTAGAACAGTTGGATTATTTAGTCTTAAATAATATTCCCGAAAAGTGCCTGAAAAAATGTATACAAAATTTTGGGAAAGTCCTATACTTTATAGTCTGACTAAATACTATCCCATTTGATGGCTCAAAGCATTCAAAATTCAAAGACTGAAGCCCCTTCCCCCCCCCACTACAGCAACCTCTTAAAATTCAATCTACGATTTTTTATTATCGCATTACGGCACTTCGGACAGGGCCGTCTTAAGATATTCGGCGCCCGTGGGCTACTAAAAATAAT
>JAQQRV010000156.1:0-11394 GCA_028455795.1 Lasioglossum marginatum | reverse complement strand
ATTCGGCTCATGTCGCGGAGCCGCGAGAAGCAATGTGACAGGCGACAATGCTCCCAGAGAGCACTCGAATGTCCGATGGATATCCAAAGTACGTCCGTAACGGACCTTCGTATGTCCCAGGGACGTCCGAATCATGTCCGTATGTCCGAGATATGTCCGAGATATGTCTGAGATACGTCCCAGAAATGTCCGAATGAGGTCCGTGTTACAAAGTGTAACGTACATAGGACGTCCCGTGCGGACCTATCTGGGACATACCTAGAACTATCTGGCACGTATCTGCGACATATCTGGGACATATCTGGGACATATCGGAGACATACGGACGTTCTTTGGACGTCCCTGGGACGTATAGCTGGACATATTCAGAATGTTGAAAGGACATTTACAGGACGTCTATAGAACATTAAAATTTAATTTTAATTTTAATTTATTTAAAATGTCATATATTACAATAATACATAGTACAATACAATACAGTAATTCATAACATAATTTATATATATATTTATAACAATTGTAAAATATAAATTTTTAATTTTATTATTAAAAATTTTTTGACACTATTTATTTCTTTCCACGGTCCTCCGCTAATGTAAGCCACATCTCTATAGAAACACTTATTTCTTTCTGATGAATAGATGTTTGTCCAATAAACGCGAAGATTTTAGCATGAATATATTAGGTTGGAGAGAAAGCTATGTCGTATTTTAAATAAGCAGGTAATTTTGCTTGTAAATCAAAAACACATGTTAACTAGCGAGTCATTGGAAAACAGAAATTGACAGGTTATCTGAAAAATGGCAACATATTATTACATTGTTACAAATAATGGAAATTATATCATTGAATAATATTAAACATGGATTTCTATAAATTGATACAAATGTTTTCTTTAACACTAAACCTACCGAGCATCAAAAGTAACTGGTACATGTTCCATTATAAAAATGACAAGATTGATTTTATTTAGACTTTGTGCGGCTCCTATTGTAATAAATGCACTACTAAAAATATCTATACAGTCGTTTCTTATGAAATCAGTTTTATTACTTTTCTAATTGTTGAAATGTAACGTGAAAATGTAATACATTTGACTCGTGTAGTATGTGTGAGTGGCGACACCTGTGAGCAAGTGCGCCAGTTTGAAGGTAGCCGAAGCGTAGTTGAAGAACCACTTGTTCTGAATTAACGAAATAGCAAAGACGTGTATCATTATATCTCTCCATTATAAATCCAGTTGTGAATAAAAGTGCTTTTCTACCAAAACCACAAGATCCTTTATCGACCTCATTCCAACACTAATTGTAAAATAAAAAACCTGGAATCAGTCATTTTAACCGGTGTTGGTAGGTTTAGTGTTAAAATACGATAGAATTTTCCCTCCAACCTAATTATAATTTTGTATTTTCCTTTTGCCAGTAATGTTTCAATGACTGAAAATAAATATAAAATAAAAACTTACTTCAAATTGTTAAGTTTCACCAACACAATAGCGAGTCATTGCAAAACAGGAATAGACAGGTTATCTGAAAAATGGCAATATATATTATTACATTGTTACAAATAATGAAAATTATATCGTTGAATAATATTAAACATGTATTTTTATAAATTGATTCAAATGTTTTCATTAAAATACGATAGAATTTTCCCTCCAACCTATATAATAATATTTTTGTATTTTCCTTCTGCCAGTAATGTTTTAATGACTGAAAATAAATATAAAATTAAAACTTACCTGAAATGACAGTGACAAGTTTCAGCAACACTATCGTGACAAGTCGCTGAAGTTACCGAATCATTCAAACACGCTGTTAAGGAATAACAGGGTCGTGGAAGGAGTAAAAAAATAACGGCACTTAGGTTTTTAGCACTAGGGTTTTAGCGATATAATTCAATAGTCTGTCCACTTTATTAAAAACTTAACTCAAACTTAAACTAGAAAACCCGATACCACTTAACACTAAGAATAAACGATAGATTACGTGATTAATAAAATTAAGAAAATAAAAAGAGAAGGCACAAGAAGCGCAAGGGCCTTGATCTTTTACGTAAGCGAGGTTTGGCTCAAGCAAAGTAACTGCGCTTCAGCTGTAATCGGCTGTGCCGATGATGTTCGAATGGTGGGGGGAGAGGTGACGAGGAGCCTCTGTTGTCTCGAATCCTTATTATGATTTTGGCAACCTCGTCGCCTCTCTCTCCCCTGTCCCATATTGACTCGCTTGCCGCCACGGAGCTCAGAGCCGCAACGGAGATCGAGATCCGAAACATCCCGCCCGCCTTTGTTGATCGACGCAACGCATCAACAAAGATAAATGCGTCAACGATCGATATGTCAACGGTCATCGGTCGCGGTACTGGGTGGGAAGGGACAAATTTTTGCAATCGGCCGAGTCGGTACGGAAGTCGCAGTGCGCACGGTTACAACTCGAACCAGTCCGTCAGATCCGGCATGAACTTGTTCGACCCTACCCAACGGCCATCGTATGGGTGGAGTAGCTTCGTTCAGTATGAAGCACAGGTCGCCAGGCTTCAGGTTAGGTTTTTCCTTCGTCCATTTCCCCTTTTGCTGCAAGGTCTGCAAATATTCGAAGGACCAACGATCCCAAAAATGATCTCGTTCCTGTTGGATCATTTGCCAGCGAGTAAGTCTAGAAGCTCGGACATCAGACAGCGATGGTTCAGGAATCGCCGTTAAGGGAGAGTCTATGAGAAAGTGGGTTGGGGTCAAGGCGGAGAGGTCGATAGGCTCATCAGTTAGAGGAGTAAGTGGTCGAGAATTTAAACACGCCTCGATTTGCGTCAATAGCGTCGACATCTCCTCAAAAGTGAGGAGAGTCCCACCGATTACGCGACGCAGGTAGTACTTCATCGACTTGACTGCAGCCTCCCTGATACCTCCGAAATGAGGTGCCGCAGGAGGGTTAAACACCCAATGAGTACCTGCTTCAGCTAGAGCTTACCGAATTTTGAGCATCTCCTTGTTGGCCGCATTGAGCATTCACCTCAATTCTTTATCGGCATCCACAAAGTTCGTGCCGCAATCGCTACGCAGGAAAGCACAGAGATCGCGACGCGAAACAAAGCAACGATAGGCGGCGAGAAAGGCTTCGGAAGAATAATCGCAAACTAGCTTCAGATGCACCGCACGAGTTGCGAGACAGACAAACACAGAGAAATAGGATTTACGTGTCCGTGTATAACGTCC
This sequence comes from Lasioglossum marginatum, assembly GCA_028455795.1. NCBI lineage: Eukaryota > Metazoa > Arthropoda > Insecta > Hymenoptera > Halictidae > Lasioglossum > Lasioglossum marginatum. The sequence continues at coordinate 8,183 of JAQQRV010000156.1, read as the reverse complement.
CGGGGAAACTTTCGTATTAAAGGGTCCAGCATAATCGACGTCCGAATTATGAAAAGGTCGAGTAGATGTAACGCGCGAAGAGGGGAGATCGCTCATTTGTTGGTCGGCAGTTTCAGCGCGCCAGTGCCAGCATTTTACACAACCATGTATGTGTTTTCGCACCGCTCGGCGACCGCGCGGGATCCAATACATACGACACAAATTGTACAAAGTCATTTGTGTTCCGCCATGCAACAATCTCTCGTGGAAGTAGATGATAATAAGTGCGGTTACCTTGCTTTTTTCCGGCATAATGATCGGGTATTTGTCATCATAGTCCAAGAGGGAATGCGACGTTTCTAAGCTAGCTATTTCGAATTATAGTAAGTCTAGCGTTATCAAGTTCTTCGGTGCGGAGACAGGCATCGTTTACAATAGAAGTCCTTCGCGCGCGGTTGATAAAACAAGTTGAGCAAGCATCAAGCAACTGATTGCAAAAGACGCGTGAAGGACGAGTACCGATAGAATAGTTCCGTCATTTGGGAGGAAGACTCGGCAACGACAGTGGTATTAAATACAGTTTTCTCAGAGTCTTTCTTCCTCTGTGTCCATAACTGTAGCATTATATTCCTTAAACTTCCTAGTAGAGGTGGAGAGGAAGGAAGGCCCCTGCCACCAGAGTGAATTAGTAGCAAGTGCATCACCGTTTAAACCCCGAGAAGCGGGATCGGCAGGTTCTCTTTAGAATGTGATGCCAAACATCAGGAGAATAGAGGTTTTGGATTTCCGCAACTCTATTAGCGACAAAAGTTTTCCATTTGGAAGCAGCCAACTAAGAACAATTGTCGAATCTGACCAGAGATATATCTTAGCGTCGTGCAACTGTGAAACATTCAGTACGCGTTTAACTAGTTCCGAAAGAAGTACCGCGGCGCACAATTCGAGCCGCGGAAGAGATACCTGTTGGAGGAGGGCCACTTTAGTTTTTGCAATGACTAATCTTACGAGAGTCGGTTTGAAATGAATGGACGTAAACAACACCGGCATACGCTTTCTCCGAGGCATCAGCAAATCTGTGTATCTACGTCTTTACCATTTGTCCCCACCCAGCGAGGCATTCTGACAGCTGAAATCCCAGCGAGGCATTCTGACAGCTGAAATCCCAGCGAGACTGTGCGAGTGGGTCGCCCAGTATTTAGTCTGCGCGGGGGGCAGGGGGTCGTCCCAATCGAGTTTTAAAAGCCAGAGCGTTTGCAGGAATATTTTGGCCGTAAGGGTGACCGGCGCCAAAAAGCCTAGAGAATCGTAGACAGAGGCCATCTCCTTCAACACCTGTCGTTTAGTTATCGTGACCTGAGGGTCGCGAGATTTTAAATCGAAGAGGAAGAAGTCCCCCTCGGACTGCCACCGTAATCCCAGTAAAGTGAAGATGTTTTCGACTGAGCGGTCACCCGAGGAAGCAACTTGCTCAGCTGACAGATGGTCAAGCAACCTTGGTTCGTTGGAAGTCCACTTCCTCAGGATGAAGTCGCCCGCCTTGAGGGCGCCAATTAATTGTTTCTGGACTTCGAAAGCCTCTTCAATAGTCAAGGCTCCGGAAAGTACATCGTCCATGTAAACATTAGGCCTCAAACAGGCGGCAGCCAACGGAAAACGACTTTCTTCGTCGAAACTGAGCTGTCGTATGGTACGCATAGCAAGATAAGGCGCGCAAGCGAGACCGTAAGTGACCGTACGTAGCCGATACTCGTTTACCTCACCGTCAGAATCGCGTCGCCACAAGATAAGCTGGGCGTCGCAATCCTCGTCAGCAAGCCAGATTTGCCGATACATTTTTTCCATATCGGCTGCAAATACGATAGCATGGCAACGCCAACGTAGCAATAGATCCGGAATCTCAGAAAAAAGGTTGGGTCCCGGATGTAGAACTTCATTTAGAGAGACTCCGGTGATGGTCTTACTAGAGCCATTAAAAACGACGCGTAGTTTAGTTGTAGTACTGGACTCTCGCCAAACGCCGTGATGTGGCAGATAGTATTTTATAGCATTTTCTCGAATTCAGCTCGAAGGACCAGTCCCGTCGAACATTGGAGCGATTGGCTTAACTATATCACGGTACAACGCTTGGATGGAGAGACGAGACGTTTTAGAGCTGCTAAAGCCTCAACGGCGTTCTGAGTTCCGTGCAGCGATGTCTTGAGTTCGGAAGCAGATTCAGTCTTCATGCAAGGTAGAGACAAGTTGCGCATTGACCAGAACGGGGACGTCGTCATATTCCTTCTCGAGCAGTTTCCAAGCGCGCGGAAAGTCCTTGTGGGTGACAGGAATATGACTCAATCGTTCGGCTGGTTCCCCAGTAACGCTTGTTTTTAAATAATGCAGGCGCTTCATGTCGGTTAGGTGTTTGTTGATAACCATCGATCGGAAGAGGTCCCGGAAGCTGGTCCACTTCGTATAATTGCCGTCAAAGGGTGCGAGCACAATTATAGGCATAGATGGCCGTTTAGGTTGTTGCTGGTCAGCAACGGTTCCCGGTTGGACAATGGTTGGTCCCAGAAGCGTCTTCAACCCAGCCTTCTCCGAGATGTAGGCTTCTTCCGTCTCCTCGTATAGGTTGTTCGAAAAATACCTGGATTTTCTCAGCGCATCGTCTTCTTTAGCGCAAAGCTTGTCGTCGGTAGTAGTAAATTCAATCCAGTAGGACTCCAGCAATTCGAGTCTCGCTTCGACGGTATCCCGATTAATGTTGTCGGTTCCCTTTTCCTTAAGGTCCTCGATCATACGCGAGATTCGTGTAGCCAACGTCTTCTGCTTTTTAAGCACGGCATCCATATTTGGTTTTGAATGTAACCGTGGGATAATGTACAGCGAGAACAGTTCAAAGACACGACTGTTTTGGTACAAGGTCGTATAACACGCACCGAACTAGCGACCGTTAAATTCAAATGGAGCACTTCCACGACACGTTTTTAGACGTTTAGCATAAAAATCCGGCTCGAAGGACCATTAATTTATGTTAAGGAATAACAGGGTCGTGGAAGGAGTCAAAAAATAACGGCACTAGCATTAGGGTTTTAGCGATATGAAGTCAATAGTCTGTCCACTTTATTAAAAACTTAACTCGAACTTAAACTAGAAAACCCGACACCACTTAACACTAAGAATAAACGATAGATTACGTGATTAATAAAATTAAGAAAATAAAAAGGCACAAGAAGCGCAAGGGCCTTGATCTTTTACGTAAGCGAGGTTTGGCTCAAGCAAAGTCGGAGTTTTAAGCGTAACTGCGCTTCAGCGGTAATTGGCTGTGCCGATAATGTTCGAATGGTGGTTGTCTCGAATCCTTATTATGATTTTGGAAACCTCGTTGCCTCTCTCTCCCCTGTCCCATATTGACTCGCGTGCCGCTACGAAGCTCGCGTGATCCGAATCACACGCTTTTTATTCATTGAAATATTACAAATACGTGCACAAGGAACACGTGCTAAACTAACCTCACTCAGTGTTCCGATTACAACCATCTTTTCTCGCGCATGCGCGACGATTTCAGCCTCAGTAGCGCATAAAATGGGGTACCTTAAGCACCACGCACAATTTTAAAAACTTTTTAGTATATACATATGAAATATTGAAATTTAATATAATTCAAACTTATTTTTCTATGACTATCTATAACTATCACTCGTCCCGCCAATAATACCGATACACTCCCGCCAATATAACTGCCTCAGGGCTCTGGCTGCTCTGCTACATCAATATAGATACGTTACTGTTTTGGCCGCGCATGCGGTTGAATATTGCCGTTATTTGTAATAATATGAAAAAATGTTGTATACAAAACTTACACAGTATACAGGGGGGCATATTGTGACATAAATTTTTTCTGCGTGGGTGAAGGCAAAGAGGAGATTTCAAGGTCACCTTGATTTTTTAAATGGAAATGCCTACTTTCTGTATCATGAATCGATAGCCTATCGAATTCTGAGTAAAAATGTATTGACCTCCATATGTCCTAAATCTAATAGTTAACGAGATATTATCGAAATAATTTTCTTTCTTCTTTGGATAATATCTCGTTACTTATTAGGTTTAGGACATATGAAGGTCAACACTTTTATACGCAGAATTTGATACTCTATCGATTTATGGTATAAAAAATAGGACATTCCATTTAAAAAAATGAAGGTGGCCTTGACAATACTTTAAAAAAAGAAATTTCGAACTTTTTTCATTGCAGTGTGTAGCCAATTGAAAACTGATCAACTTTTGTTTAAAATATTTTTTTGTCAGATTATCGCAAGTACTTGAAAAATCGTGAAAAGTGTTACGTGGGACAGCCTGTATATATAAGTATGTATATGTATAAAAATGTTAATAATATTTTATTAATATTAATAATAAATATATATATATATATCATAATATATAAATATGTCTTATGCATGAGAAGTGAGCATCCTTATATGTACGAAAGTCCTGAGCACGGCTATAAGTATTAAGAAATAGATGTACTTTGGACATCCGAAATTCAGGTCCCATCGTCGTCCCTTGGACGAAAAGATCGGATGTCCCTGGGACGTTCGAAATTCAAGTCCAACGGAAGTCCCTGGGACGAAAAAAATGGACATCCCTGGGAAATCCGAAATGTAGGTCCCACGGATGTCCTTAGACGTAAAAAACGGATGTCCATAGGACGTCCGAAATTTAAGTCCATCGAATATCCCAGGGACATCCGTAACGGACATCGGACGTATGGACGTAAATTGGACAAAAAACGGACGTCCAACGGACGTATTGTGCTATCTGGGCTGCCGCCTATCGTGGCTGTCGATATGCAGCCGAATAATGACAATTACGCCTCGTAAACGTAAAAGTAGGACTTTTGTGGCAGATCGCACCGTAGATTGATCTTTCATCTAGCGACTTTGACTACTAAGAAATTTTTGCAATATTGAGATATCAGAAACGGAATCCCGGACTCTTGCAATCCTCGCGTACGTATACGTGGTCTAGCGGTGTGTGTACTCACACACAGTCACGCGCGACTGTCATTTCGTCAAGGTCTTTCGAACAGACGCTACCTTTAAGGGTAGGTTAGGTTAGGCCGCGAGAAACAATATGACAGACGACAGTGCTGCCGCCTATCGCGGCTCCGCGACATGATGCCGAATAATGAGAATTACGAGTCGTAAACGTAAAAGTAGGACTTTTGAGGCAAATAGCACCCTAGATTGATCTTTCATCTAGCGATTTTGGCTACTAAGAAATCCCGTCTTTGCATTATTGAGGTATCAGAAGTGAAATCCCGGACCCTTGCAATCCTCGCGTACGTATACGTGGTCTAGCGATGTGTGCACTCACACTCGAGTAGACGCTACCCTTAAGAATGAGAGGGAAAATGTCTCTCGCACTACCCAGAAGGGGATAGTGTGGGACTCGGCCGTAGATGGTCGGCGTATCCATACCCACTAAAAAGCCTTAATCCCACCCGGGACGGTCAATGGACCGCCCCTCTATTGAACTTCCCCGATATAACTGATGGTTGAGGCCCCGCTATCCGCATTTCTCTCAATCTCCGTGGGATCGGGCCTTCTCCACTCCTGTTTTTGGCGAATAGGCTGGGTTAGGTCTGGGTTAGGTCTGAGTTAGGTCTGGACACCACACACATACACCCAGTGTTTCTGAGAAGAAACGACTGTGGATAACCCGAAAAGTTTATTTTAAGAGGGTGCGGAAATGACATTTGTTTGGGTTAGGTTAGGTTAGATAACTGAAGTTGTTGTTAATCTGGAAGTGGAGTTAGTTTAATAATAAACCGTGGGAAATTTTTTGAAAAAAAGGTCTGGATTAGGTCTGGCTGGGAATTAGTGCGCGGCACGAATTAATTGAATTAGTTATATATAGAGGTATCAAACCATATAGGCCGCCTACGACTTTGTCGGTAAGGTAGAGAGTGACTTTAAAATGGTAATGTTACGACCCGAGTCGGGAATTCTGGGACAAAGATGGTGAAAGCCCGAAATTTCCGCCCGTCTCGTTTCTCGGTCGTAACGGATATTTATATTGACGATCTTTGATCCATGTGGTGCGTACGTCCACATCTGATCAGGACCGATACCGGTTGTCCACAGGACCGTGAGGAGAAAGGGGTAGCAAAATAGAATGAAGTTAGTAACCGTGACGTAGTAGGCATCGCGCGAGGATCACGATTCGAACAGCACGACCGGCACGTCACGGCGCGTGATACGACTTGGCACAAAATTTGATTTGTCGCGGACTGGATAATTGCAACTTGTGAGTCTGTGTTCCCTAGGGTGGACCTTATTTTTCGACCTTTGAATTTTTTCGGGACATCAGGATTATGACAAATGTTGAGAAAATGATCTGGAAAAATTTGGTGCCGATTGGATCATGGGAAAAGGGAGCGCAGAAAATTTGAAAATTTTGAATTTTTTAAATTTTTTCTCTTTAATTTGAATGTTTGTATTTGAATGTTACCTCGCCGAAGTCTCAGAACGTACTGGCCCAACTATGATTTTCCAGACCCTCCTTTGCTGAAGGGTTTTCCCCGGTTGTACTATTTATACCTGATAAGGTCGAATTCTAACAGTTTCTGAGGGGTACGAACTCGTACACAATGGTCCTTCAAGCACTGAAAGCCCGGTAAATTATTCAGATTAGACTGACTACCTGACAACGGGTACAGTTGCATTTCGAAGGCATTCAAAACTAAAATTCCAAAAAATATACGAATTAAATATTTAAGAAACTGTAGTATTATCAGAAATACAACTATTATATATTTCACATAAAATTTAAAATGTACCTTAAACACCTAGGTACTTTGGTTTATCTCTTTTCTACAAGATACATGTATTAAATGACGTGTTTAAATGAAAATCTTTTATCTCTGTCAGTTATGTATATATAAAGGAACCTGTTAAACAAAAGTTGTAGTATGAAAGGAGGTGAATATAGTATCAGAGAAAAAAAATTTTTTCAATGTCATTTTTTCAAGTTTTCAAGGTCACGGATGTTTTTCCTATTAACAACTGTTTATGCTATATATGGATTCTTAAAGAGAAAAAAGACCAATCCAACGGTATATCATAACGTTTATTTATGTCAAGATTTAAAAAATTCAAAATTTTCAAATTTTCTGCACAAAATGATTTTCGTCAAGTATAGCTAAGAGGTCCACCCTTCTTTTTTTCTCCGAGTTTCAGTCCACACAGCAGACGAGGACCCACTCATCGTATTACTCCCGTCTGCGTGTTTATTACGGGCATTTTCTTCTCATGTTCTTAGCTCATAAGCTAAGGTCCACTCTAGTGTTCCCCAGTACCGAGCTACCTGGTGGGCTCAAACTTACGCGTCGGAACATGGATTCAATACAGTAAATTCGATCGGCGAAATGGTTTGAGACACGGAGCACTGACGTCGTATCACACACTCGTGAACGTGGTTGCACTGCACTGTGGATATCACTCAATATACACCGTATATCGAAGCTGATGGAACACAAATAACCAAGAGTAAAAAGTACAATAAATGAAATGTAATGCAGAATAAAAATTACAATTGAATGAGTTATACTACAATATAGAAATATTAACAATATCGAGAAGATAATTGGAATGGAAATGGTAAATCAAAGATGAAATAGAAATGATAATTGAAATAGAAAGTAATAACGAAATAGGAAAATATAATAGATGGAATAATGAAATAAAATCTAAGAATAAACGCAATGAACGAAGTAGAAATGGAATGGCAAGGATTAGCGCGAATGGAAATCAGTAGAAATGGTACTAGGTATACAACCTGTCAAATTCGATGGTTGAACGGGAACTGAGGGAGTTAGGTCCTGATGCTTGCCTTATTTATAGTGCGAGCGCGGACCATAGGATTTTGGCAAAACGTGCAATTTGTCACGTAGGTCACAGGAGACATACGTTTTCGGACAAATAGGTTATTACCAATATGTATCTTTTAACGCGTTACAAGGACGGTCAACTCGTGCGTACACTTGTACTTGCCGCTGTTACCATGTCGGAGTCCGCTCGCCCCGGAGACTATCGTGTTGTTACCATTTTCCTATGTCCAACGCTCGTGAGATACGACGCACAGTGGGGTATTTGCACCAAAAAGCCGGATAGAGCTAATTTAAAATTCGCATAACTTTGCCGAGAATAATCCGAAAT
>JAQQRV010000155.1:0-11456 GCA_028455795.1 Lasioglossum marginatum | reverse complement strand
TGGGTCTGAATACGCCAATGAACGCAAAATCCCTAGAACAACCACGTTTGCAACATAGATCTCGACAGCGTCGATCCCAAATGATTCGTTAACAATGCGCCAAAGAGTCTGCGCGAATTCTCGGAATCCTCTTTCCTCGGCGGAAGATCCGAAGCGCTGGAGCGCATTTGAATAATTCCTCGGCGAGTTGTTTCCACCCTGTTTCCGTTTACGTAACGTTTTTCGACGCATAAAACCGTTTACCGAAAACGGAGAAGACTCTCGTAAGACACCGGTGAATCGGCCAGCCGAGCAGTGCATTCGAGGATAACGGGCCGAAAGTTTCAAGCGAAATTCCACTCCGGAATAACCGGGATGCGCGTTCATCCCCCCGGTTATGCGAGCGGGAGTTGCGTTGCGTGCTGATTTGTCAACGCTCGCGTGTGTATACTGTATACTATACAAGAGAGGCGACACGCCGTTCGGCAACCGTCCAACAGAGGCATTCCCGTGAATTCAACCAGGAACGTTTCACTCCGGCTCGGTACCTTCAAACGACGACGCGCCACGCAGCGATGTCTACGGAATTTGGGCTGACTCGATTTTAGACGAGCGTTAGAGCTCTCTATATTCTTTAACCCTTTGCACTCGATTGTCCCCTCTGAGGCACCATTAAAAATTGCTGTACCATTATTCAAAATATTGTTTACATTATTAGATATATCGGTATCTAATCAATTACTAAACATTTAGGTATTGTATGAGGTATTATACCAATTTCATATCCATAAAATTTAAAAAATCATAGAGAATGGAAATATTCTAGATCGGAAGAAATGTTTAATTTTCCAGTTAAAATAGCCCCGAGTGCAAAGGGTTAACTGAACGTTTGCGTCCTGGATACGATATCAGACCGCTGACGACGTCCGCTGTTACGATGCAAGGTATGATACAAATGTAATTATTGATGGAAATGTCTTTAAGGAGGTAGACCCGTTTCCAGGATTGCAAGGGTGCGGGATACATCTTCCCACTTCTCGAGAATGCAAAGATGGGGTTTTTCAGTAGTCAATAGCACTAGATAAAAGATCAATCTACGCCGTAGTCGCCCTCGAAAGTCCTATTTTTACGTTTGCGAGGCGTAATTTGCATTATTTGGCAGCATGTAGCAGCTTTATGAAAATAGCTACATGCGCAGCTGTATCTATTTATATCAATAGCTATTTTGAGTATCTTATATTTTGAGTATTTTGAGTATTTTACAATAGCTATCTAGTCACTTTCTAGTGACTACTGAAAAACCCCATCTTTGCATTATCGAGAAATGAGGAAACGCGAGTCTACCTCCTTATGTGGGTTGGGGTGGTCCTTATTTTTCAACTTTCGAATTTTTTTGGTCTTACCCTACTGAAATATGACACTTGGTGAAGAAATGGTATGTGAAAAACTTCAGCTCGATCGGACAATGGGAACCCGCGCCGCAGAGCGCTTGAAAATTGTTTATTTTTGAAACTTGATTTTCTCCATTATAGTACATCGTAAATATACATTGCTATATATCGTTGAATTTGTATTTCCATGCTCTATAACTATATGCAAATAAAGTACAAGGTCATGGTAAGAAAAAGATTCCGCAACTTTGAAATTCCGAAAATTGGATTTCGAAAAAAAATTTTTCTAGCATTGTACATTTATTTCGTCTATCAATCCAACTTTTGTTTGACACATTTTTTCATATATTTATTAATAACAAAGATTTGATTTCTCGTCAATTTCGAATACATATGATTGTGATCGGCTATTTTAGAAGAATTACTGAACGCTTGTAAATAAGATTAAAATTTCTTAAATGTATAATAGTTACATTTCAGTATAACTGATCGATTTACTATGAATGATCGAACCTTGCGCCGAAATCATAAAATTTATTATATAGTTACATTTCAGTTTTCAAAAATATAATCAAAATTTATCAACTAGACTTAGCAGTGAACGAATACTAGGCAGCCTCAGCAGGAATACGAAAAATTCAATATAGTATTAGCGATAGTTTTCTGCAAATATCTCGAGAACTAAAAGCGACCCCCCTATATTGGAAAAGGAAAAAGTTGTTCAGAATCTGTTGCTGCATAGCATATTAAAATTTCATCAAAATCGGAGTACGCAGACCTTTTCTATATAATTACCCTTGCTTTTTATCTGTAAAATTTCGACACCGGTTTGAACCGATTTCATGGAAAAGCTAAAATTTTAAAAAGTCGGTTTTTGTATAAACCCTAGTACTAACTTGTCGTGTACGAGAAACTAGTAACTTGCGCTTACTAGTAAACCTCTGGCCACCCTGATAATTCCTCGAACATATTCCACATCGAAGCACAAAAGGCATTGTTGTGCGATCAGTGCCAGAGATTCCTAAAAGGAAGTGTTGTGTCAGCGTGCCGAGCACTAGAATCTGTCGAAATCTGATTAAAAAGTTAACACAGAGCTCACTTTGTCAAGGACTCGGGACGAGAAGATCGTGACTTTTGTGCGCGAACACGGTTGCCCCGAGGAGAGGAATCGTTGTGAAATGCAGCGACGCGCGACGATTGAACGTAGCAGCGAGACAGCGTGGAAGCAGTAAAAGAGAGGGCAAAGCGTTTCTTAATGTTCGGTTTCGTGCGGATCCAACGAATTCCAGGGAAATACGAGCTCGTGTCGGCAACGGGCGCAGCCAGGGAATCCTCTTTTGTGTTTCAATTTGCTGCGCGGATCCACGACGCTGCTTTATCGTCTCTTGCCGAGCCGATGAACGGATTTCCGCGGGCACTGATAGGTGTTCGATACTCCATCTTGCGGATTTTCGGAGGAGTATTCGCAGAGGAAGCCTCTCAAATACATCCGGAGCAAGATTATCGTCAACGACAAGGCCGCATAAAAGGTCTTTGTCGTGGAATAATAAACTTGCCGCTAATACCGACACGAAATTGAAAGACAACCCGTGACACAATTCGCCCGGATGCGCGTACGGCTTGCAATGCCGCAAAGTGGGATCCCGCAATCCCGCAGGATCCCGCGTCATTTTTTGATCCCGCATTCTTAAATACTTTATATGCCTATAACATAGATAAACTTTTATTAAATAAAATAGCTACTTTAATGCAAAATAAATATTTGAATATATTTGAAACAAATATACAGGGTGTCCCACATAAATGTCTTTAAATAAAATGTCTTTAAATGTCTAAATATCTTTCGTATTTACAGTCCTATCAGAAAACTTCAGAGGACAAAGTGACACTATTGCAGGGGGCAAATATAATGGTGAAGAAAAGAATTTTTTATGTCGTGTTTTTTAATGAAATTTCAAGGTCACCGATGTTTTTTTAAATGGAATAGTATATCTTTTTTACGATAGCATGATAGACAATAAAAAACTGAATTTAGTGGATACCACCTTTTTGACCTTGAAATGACCTTGAGCAAGAATAATCATGTTGAAGCGGATGAAATGTGGAAGTTTAAAACTTACGTGTTTCAGCAAAGATTACGTCGGATTGATCTTTACATATCATAATGTTTTCGTAATGTTTTTCTATAGCAGCAGGGACTTCTGGCTATTAAACTATAATGTATAAACGACAATAAATAATTTCTTTAGAATTTTTCACCCAAGCAAAATAGTCCTAATTCCAATTTTTCCAATCTGTGGACTCGATGAGGTTCCCCTCCTAGGAGTGCTAGGGTTAAATAAAAAAATATGTCATGGCACCATAGAGTAGATTTATTTCGTACTTTGAGAGAGAGAGAGAGAATAACTTTTTCCCCTCAATTCGTGCACCCTCCCCTCATCTGCCGACTCTGCGCGGCACAGACGCTGGCGTATGAAAGGTAGAACGCGCGACATCCGTCAATTTTGGTCGCCGAATAAATACTTGAAGGAATTTCTTCGATAAATCGATATTATTCACACGGTCCTCTAGCTGAACCGCTTCGCCGGTATGAATATGTACGCGGCTAACGGGACCGGAAGCGAAATTTCAGTTCCGAGTTCCGAGCTCGGAAACCGTTAACCCTCGGAAACGGGACAAGCACAGATGCTATTTCAGGAATAACAACTCAATTCGCTTACAAAGAAAAACCCGTAAAGTCGAATCAAATTCTGAACTAGTCGCTTCCATTTCCTGTTCAACTTTAGAGTGCTATTGTAGATACGGCGTTAAAGCTTCGTGAGTTTTAAGAGATTCGAATTCCGTCGTTCGATAGACAAGTATTCCGATTCGACCTGTGTCAAAATGTAGCAGTCTTGATAAATAATGGAATCGCCAAAACTATGACCATCAGTTTCGCTAATGTCTCAACGCTATTAATCCTACGGGGTTGTGTGTATAAGATAGAAGCCATGTCTTGGTTCGTCATGTACTTAAGGAGGTAGATCCGTTTCCAGGATTGCAAGCCTGCGAATGCGCCTTCTCATTTCTTGATAATGCAAAGATAGGATTTCTCGGTAGTCAAAAGCGCTAGATAAAAGATCAATCTATTGTAGATAGTCGCCCTCACAAGTCCTATTTTTACATTTACGAGGCGTAATTTGCATTATTCGAAAGCATAAAGCTGCGCATGTAGCTATTTTTATAAAGCTGCGACAGCTACATACTGCCAAATAATGCAAATTACTCTTCGTAAATGTAAAAATAGGATTTTGAAGGCGACTGCGGTCTAGATTGATCTTTTATTTATCGTGTTTTATGAACTCTACGGTCTAATTCATCCCACAAATTCTCAATGGGATTTATGTGAGGGGATTGAGGAGAGGGCTGCAATACTTTTGCACAATTGTACAGTAGAACATTCCTGCATAATTCGGACCTTATGCTTTGGGTCATTGCTTCGATCCCCATATTTGTGGCACTTTTCTTAGAATTGTGTTTTAGAATATTTAAATATTTATTATTTGTATAAAATACACAATTTCACCCATTGCTATCTAGCAATAAACCATTGACCCTAGAGGATTGAAACTTCGACTGACGCCGCGCTGGGTACAAATCTACTGAATTACATGCCAAATACATCATAATTTATTGGAAAAAGGCAGAAATTTTGAGTCCGTCAAGGTAAAGAGCAGCCGGTCTTTTTACTGATATTTTTATATAAGCGACGCGACGCCCTAAAATTAGGAAACAATGATTAGAATATAAAATTTTAAAGTGTCCAGAATTAATTCCACTAGTGTACTTTCAAGGCTCGGTTACTTTAAGGAACCATGGGTCAACAATGAATCGTTCTCTTGAAAATTGATCGTGTTGTATGTGTTTTGTCGCGAGGTAGCCGTGTAACCAGGTAACAATAAACTTGCGCAGCATAATAGTAGCTCGCTCGAATTATCCTCCGCGAGGTCATCCGAGCCGCGGAACCGCAGCGCTTCTAGGCAACGGAGCGCGCCGTCAGAAGGATCAACAATCGATTTTCACGTTAATTAAGCGGCGTAAATGACGATGCTCTCAAGTATCATGCGAGCAGAGAGGCATCGGTATACGCTCAACGGGACTCGGGCGGATGATAAACAGCGGCGTTAGAGCCGGCAGTCTCTAGTCCAGTGATGCCAGAAGGAGGAACCGAGGAACTTTCTTCTCCGGCGGTTTGGCCGGCTGGGCCCCCCACTCTGACGAAGCGTCGTCGCCACGCCGGTGCGTGTGACTCACACGGGCAGACTAGAGGTATGTTCGTGTGTAACGCGTGCGCAGTAGAAGCAGCGCGGCGACGACGATGCGTCAGAATGGGGGGCCCAGCCGGCCGGGCCGCCGGAGGAGAAAGTTCCTCGATTCCTCCTTTTGGCATCACTGCTCTAGTCTCTAGTTGGCAGTCTCTAGCGGTCAGTCTGTTATTCTTGCCAGGCATCTATAGATTTCGACGAGCTGATGATTACGTGCGCTAGGCGCAGGACAGGCCGAGGCATCAGTCCCGTCATTATACCATCTCCTACGGCTTTCCACGTTCGATTCCAGCTGGCGAGCTACTTCGTTTATGAATATACATCGCTTCGAGTGATGAATTTTCCGGCGAGATACCCGGCCACGCGTCTAATTATGCGCTGCGCCGCCGTCCGTCCCTTATAGCGAGCCTTGTACACCGCGCACACGCCTCGGGCCTAATTACGATTAGCATTTGCATAATTAGCATGTCTTATAAAACCGGTATTTTACTGTTGAAAATGTTGGAAACCACACACTACCTCCCCCTTCCCCCCGCATATTTCATCGACTACACTCCGGGACAAAAAGATAGCACATCGTCTATTTTTTCTTATTTGGTACAATAAACTGAAGAAAATGAATATTTTAATATGTCTATGCATGTTACTATAAATGTGGTTCATTCGGAGATTATGTATAATTGCCGGTTATTATACAGGGTGTCTCAAAATTCATTCAACATCCGGAAATGGGAGGTTCCTGAGATCATCTGAAGCGACATTTTCCTTTGCAGAAATGGCGTCCGCGGCTTTGTTAAGGAGTTATTAACGAAAAATACGGACCAATCAGATCGCGACCAAGACGCGTGTTGGCATGGTGCACCAACTGTCAATTGGCCGACTGTGCCAACTCGCGTCTAGATCGCGCTCTGATTGGTCCGTGTTTTTCGTTAATAACTCCTTAACAAAGTCGCGGACGTCATTTCTGTAAAGGAGAATGTTGATTCAAATGATCTCAGAAACCTCGCATTTTTTTCCTGATGTTGAAGGATGTTGAAGGAATTTTGAGACACCTTGTATATAAATCACCAATGAATTTGGTGAATCTGATAAATTATTGAATATTTATCAAATTAACTCAGGAGTTTATATAATTCTCAACTCGTAATGGTGAATGTGATAAATATCTTGACTGAGTGAGCCAGTAGAATGCAGCGCAGTCTTTTCAGTAGTTACTAGTTAGAAGAATAGTTTTTTCATTGGACACTATCGCGCGAGAGGCTGCGAATAACAATATTTTATAACTTACAATTAAAAATCCAATAAATGGTTGGGTCTATAACTGGACTAGGTTAGAGAGAGTGTGTGCGATAGGTTTAGAGGACGGCGATGATTGATCTCGTTCGGCTATATCGGTGTGAACCACTACTAATCCAATTACAAAACTTCTTTATTTTTCATTATTTTTTTATGGGACTTTCGCCATCTTATTTCTGGAATTTTTCTAATTAAAATGACACAAAACACAATATAATTTCAACTGTATTTAGCGGCTTAACCGACGATGAGAGTTTCGTGCGCAAAGAAGGACAGCATATGCGAAAGAAAGAGACGCGTACAGTTGCCGTCACCGGCACAGTTCAAGCAATTTCCCATACGCTGTTCTTCGTTGCGTTCGAAACTTTCATCGTCGATTAAACCGCTAAATACAGTTGAAATTATATCGTGTTAGGTGTCATTTTAATCAGAAAATGCCAGAAATAAGTTGGTGAAAGTCCCATAAAAAATAATGGAAACTAAAGAAGTTTTGTAATTGGATCAGTAGTGGTTCACACCGATACGTTCGGCCGCGCGATCCGTATTTACATGCTGTCCTTTTCTACGTTCGGCTTCGTTTGTACTCTCGGCGCGGTCGGCGCGGTAGACGCAGTCTTAAAAAATAGTGTCCCTATGCGTTAGTTCTCCGTGCAGAACACAGTCGTTTGCAAAATAACGCGACTTTACTGTAATTTCAAAGTGTGCTATCTTTTCGTCTCGGAGTGTATGTTCCGACGCATTCCTATGCCGCGCACCCGTGTCATACAAGAGAGAGAACGGTTGCGAACTGAATGCAACGGAAGTGGAGAACGTATCGGATCGCGCGGTTTAATTGGTACGGGGATGTATCGGAGAAAATATTCGAGTTATCGGAGTAGTTTTTCCACAATGATTGACGAATTTTTGCGTGGTCAGTCCAGAGACAAGGATTATTAATGGGGTGGATTGTTCGGTTGATAGGAATGACGGAATTTGAATTTTAATTAAATCGAGCCTGTCGTGATTCGCCCAATGCCCGGAAACAGCTTCCGTGCCGATACGGGGATTGAAGGTATACATCGATTTTTATCCTAGTCAACCTGGTGATAGAAATTATACAAATTCTTCCTGGGAATTGGTTTTGCAATAGCAGAAGGCTGAGACGAATATTTCTTTATGGAATTGTCGTGTTATATTATTCACGTAGACCCCTTAGGGACCACGCTCACTTCACAGTTTCTTTCCATCGGAGTTGGGCAAAACGTAATCCCCGATTAATTATTGAAAATTATGATTAATATGGAATCCAATTATTAATCGTGGCTACCGATTACAAACATCAACGATAACATTTAGTCTTTCTGAATCGTACAGCACTAGGCAATTACGATGATGTGAAGAACTTTGTAAACGTACACTTAAGGGTAGCGTCTACTCCAGCAGACAGTCGCGCGTGAATGTGTGTGCGTGCACACAGTGCTAGACACGTATACGTATGCGAGGATTGCCAGAGTCCGGGATTTCTCCTCTGATATCTCAATAATGCAAAAACACGATTTCTTAGTAGTCAAAATCGCTAGATGAAAGGTCAATCTAGGGTGCTATCTGCCTCAAAAGTCCTATTTTTACGTTTATGCGGCGTAATTGTCATTATTCGGCTGCATGTCGCGGAGCCGCGAGAAGCAATATGACAGGCGATAGTGCTGCCGCCTATCGTGGCTGTCGATATGCAGCCGAATAATGACAATTACGCCGCGTAAACGTAAAAATAGGACTTTTGAGGCAAATAGCACTCTAGATTGATCCTTCATTTAGCGATTTTGACTACTAAGAAATCCCGTCTTTGCAGTATTGAGATATGAGAAGAGAAATCCCGGATCCTTGCAATCTTCGCGTATGTATACGTGGACTAGCGGTATGTGCACTCATACACAGTCACGCGCGACTGTCATTTCGTCAAGGTCACCCAAAGAGACGCTACCCTTATGGTAATTGTAATTGTACGCTATTCTTGAAGTTTCAAAATTGGATCGAACCTATGCGCCGAAATCATTACGAAAAGTTTATTCAGTAATTTACGATCGGCAAAGAAGAATTTCTATCACTTAAGGTAAGGTGTACAATTTTCAATGTACAGATATACATTACAGATCTGTATAAAATATAATTGGTAATTATGTAGAAAAGGTCTGCGTATTCCGATTTTGATGAAATTTTCATATGTTATAGATTTTGACATTTTGAACAACTTTTTCCTTTTCCGATATAGAGAGGTCGCTTTTAGTTTTCGAGATATTTGCAAAAGACTATCGCTAATACTGTATTGAATTTTTCGTGCGTTCAAATACTTTCGTGGTTCGCTGTATAAAATGAATTTCTACGTCGAATATATCGGTTCACGGCATGGTCAACTTATCGAGGAACAGCGTGTCGTTGTTCTACTTTTTTTTTAGCATGTTCGGTTCTCGTCCTGTGGTTATATTTTATTGTTTATAATTGTACATTTGCGCAGAGAACGCGCGACTCGGCTCTCGTCGACCAGCGGAAAATAAAAATATTTCTCCGTCGTACATTACTCAGCATAGTCGGTTAAACAGAATCGCTACCTGGACGAGTTTTTCCCTTTCTGCTCGCTCGCCTCTACGGATTCGCATACAGTATAAACCGTGAAACCGTGCCACGACACTGTCAATCGTTTGGCGGATAAATTCTCAGAGACGGTTGTGACGATCCATTGACCGTACCTGATGACGCACTCTCCCGTATTGTAGAGATTTCGTCATAAGTCGTCTTTCATTGATAGACTTCGATATGGGGAAAAAATGTCGAATGTACCGAAAGCCGTACAGTGAGTCACGAAAGTATTCGAACGCTTTGAAATGAAAAGTTTCACGCTTAAAAAATATGAGTCATATTACGAATTACAAAACATTTTTATTCCTGTGGTAACGTATAAGTATCACGATTACACATGTTAAATTTAAAGTCTCTCTGATAACATAAACAATACTTATAAAACATTTTTTAGTAACATCGGTTACATGAACGCCACAAAAGTATTCGGACGACTAAATAACAGTATACATTTTAAACAAATTACAGTGTTTTAATATTTTGTCGGGCCACCGTGAGCACTTATTACAGCTTGCAAACGTCGTTGCATGCTATCAACCAAATTCTCAGTAATATCTTTCTTTATACTGTACCAAACTTCAAAAATTTTGGTTTTTATATATATATACATATATATATTCTGCCCATAAGTGTTCTATAGGTTTGATATAATAATATCATAATAATAAAGAAAAAACAAATTAAGTAGAGCCAATTTTGGAGAAGGATGGACCCAAACGAAAGAAAATTATTAAAATGTTTACGGCTGTTCTTGGGCCATTTTTCGGTGAGCGCCATCTTGAATCGCATTGATTCTGTGTCTGAGCCCTGCATTAAAATGTAGCAATGCGTGATGCAACCTATAAACCCGACGAAGTCCTGGTGCGCAATGGGTTTTCCTTGGGACGGTGATTTCCATCGGTATCTGGCTAAACGATAGCAATTGGAAGACGAATTTCCTCGCTATATCCTAGCTAACAATTCGAGGAGCTAGCTCAGTGTTGCAGCGCCTACATCTGAACCCGAGTCCGGGGTTGTCTCTCCCTTCCACGACCGCCGGAACCTGTTGGCGATAAATCCACGATTTCGCTTCTTAGCCGAGAATGCCAGCGAAGCAACCTGTTCCATCGTTAACCGGATTTCCGCGAACTCTGCTGGTGCGTTTGCATTTCATGCTCCCGGTGCATTACTTTTATAAATAACGTTCGTTCCAATTTTTCTAATGCTTGCCTTATATTTACCATTCAAGATCACGATAGGGCGCGAGGAAGGACATCATATGGGAAAGAAATAGACGCGGACAATTGCCGCCGCCGGCATAGTTCTAGGAATTTTCCATACGCTGTTCTTCGTTGCGTTCGAAACTTCCATCGTCGATTAAACCACTAAATACAGTTAAAATTATATCGTGTTTGGAATCATTTGAATCAGAAAAATGCCAGAAATAAGTGGGTGAAAGTCCCATAAAAAGATAATGAAAACTGAAGAAGTTTTGCAATTGGATTAGTAGTGGTTCACACCGATACGCTTCGGCCGCGCGATCCGTATTTACATTCTGTTCTTTTCAACATTCGACTTCGATTGTACTCTCGGCGCGGTCGGCGCGGTGACGCAGTCATAAAAAAATAATGTCCCTACACGATATGGCTCCGTGCAGAACACAGGCCGTTGGAAAGATATCGAGAATTTACTGGACATACTAATAATACCTACCGACAAAATAGCAATGCGAACAAGTCTCATCTCTAAAGCCGGTATGTAGTTCATTATTTATTGAGTATCCAGGTAGCTATTATTCGTCATAAACGAATCGATTGAACTTCCATTTCGTCTTTAACGGACCGATACGGTGGAACACGCGAAAACTTTAAAGACACAAAACAACCTAATATTT
>JAQQRV010000153.1:0-11491 GCA_028455795.1 Lasioglossum marginatum | reverse complement strand
GTCGCCAACTGAAATCCTTCCGAGAGCACGGCGTTTCGCCACTCTCACTCCTTCAACCACGGCGAGTCGCCAGCTGAAGTCCGCCCGAGAGCACGATGTTTCGCCACTCTCCGCACCCCGGTATATTCCTCACGTGTCTACCGCTATCATCGCTGTGCACCAGGTCCGCAGACGCGTCCGCGCCGCGACACTGTCATACAGTACCGGAGGGTATTCCGTTCACGGGAACACATACAGTACCGGAGGGTATTCCGTTCACGGGAACACATACAGTACCGGAGGGTATTCCGTTCACAGGAACACATACAATACCGGAGGGTATTCCGTTCACGGGAACACATACAGTACCGGAGAGTATTCCGTTCACGACAACATCGTACCGTCGTGTCCACGAGCTCACTGGCAGCGAGCGCCAATATATGCGTAATTCACGCGTCGTTATTTCTGACTCCGTGCACCACGTCTCCCGCTCCGAATCACTCTCCTCGCCGTATTCGAACCCCGGCGCGACGAGCTAACCGGCACCGAGAAGAATCCGCCGCGACGCAAAGCACCGTTGGTAACCGGACTTGTTACATAAAAGATATTGTATTGTTCTTTACAGCAAAAGATTCTCTAGACTTTCCCGAATCCAGTGATTTGCAATGCTAATACATTATGATTGTTTAAACATGTTTAATTAAAGACGGAGAGGCGCCATCTTTACACCGTTTTTTGATGATATTTTTGAAGTGAAACTTCTTTGCTGAGGGTAACAATTTTCTGATGGGACGGAAGTCGATGTAGCGGAAGTCGAAAGTCAAGCGCGAAAATTTAAACTGAGAATGAACGGAGAAAAATAATTTCTTACCCCGACGGGATTCGAACCCCGGTTCACCGGTTGGGGACAACCAACGATCTTCAGAATGATAGCGAACATTTTGGTATATATCGCAACGAATAAAATGCTCGGTAGTAGGATCAAACGAAAAGGTTAGAAATACACGGTTATGTTACGACTACAGACATATAGAGATAGACTGCGCCGTCTTACGGGCGAGTTGAAGACCACATTGTCGGCGTGGGGTACAAAAAATGAGAGAGGAAGCATTAGCCGGGATTTATAGCGCACTCTCTCACTCTTTGTAACCCACGCCGTTATTGTGGGCTTCAGCGCTTCGTACAGGCCGCGCAGTCTAATGGTTTCGACACAACGTGCAACGATGTTTTTGAAGTGTTGTTTTTCATTATTGAAGTGTTTTGAAGTGTTCATTAGTGTAATATAATTATATATATTACACATATATTAGATATATATTTAAAAAACAAGAGGTATGTATATAAATTACAAAATTACATTTAAAATAAAAAATACATGGTTATGTTACGACACCACGTGCAACTACTTTTATATTAAATAAATATTATTTTATTTTACAGAGATATATTGGAGATATATATAACTAAAAACCTACCGTGTGTGGAACAGAATAAAAAAAGAACAGGTATGTATATAAAATACAAAATTACATTTAAAAAATCTAAAATCAAAAATAAAATAAAAATACTAATGTGTGTTTACCAAAATCTCTCTAAGTAAAATCCACGTTTTCAATCAAAATGAATACATATACTTTCATTTAAATAAAAACAAAATTAGTCGCACAGAAGAAGCTCAGTGCGGTGTTTACAAAGTATTATTATACTAATGTGTGTTTACCAAAATCTAAGTAGAATCCCACGTTTTCAATCAAACTGAATACATATACAGGGTTGTGCAAACGTAACTTTCATGAAAACTTATTTCTTATAAAACAAATCAAGTTACATCAGATGTTGGAACTGCGATTCATTTTTCTACGATACAGAGCTCCGCTCTTTGTATTACATTTCTCATTGTTGCCATCATTACAGCGTCTCTTTTTATGCTATTACATGCATTTGTTATGTGATTCCAAAGTTATTGAACATTATTCATTGTTCTGTCGTGTACAACGGATTGAACATATCTACAAAGATAAACAAAAATCCAACGGAGACAGATCCGGAGAACACAGTGGCTAACGAATTGGATCATACGTTCCTGAACGTATGATTCTGAAGTGTACGTGATAAATATAAACATAATATGGGAAGCGACGGTAGTAAACATAAACCCTACTTATGGCGACAACAAAAAGTCTCGTACAAAGAGCGGAGCTCTGTATCGTAGAAAATGGATCGCAGTTCCAACATCTGATGCAACCTAATTTATATTGTATTATTATTTTTTATATTAATGTGTGTTTACCAAGATCTAAGTAGAATCCCACGTATTCGTTTTAAATCTTACAAGTATTTTTTTGGGAAGTGTTTATTCAACTGGAGATAGTCATTAAACAATATGGCAAAAACATCCCTTCAGCGGACGCGTGAGTGCAGGGCGCGGAGAAAGGCATTATTGAATGCAGCCAATGCGAGTGCCGCAACAGAGACTTATGACATACCGACTGTCGCGTCACCACAAGAAGTAGTCCCCACCTCTGCTACGGAAATATCGGCGCCAAAAAGTAGCGGTCAACGGTCGCGTGAGTGGAGGACGCGGGCATTATTGAATGCAGCCAATGCGAGGGCCTCGACAGAGATTTGTAACATACCGACTGTCGCGTCACCACAAGAACAAACAATTTTGCCTTACAGGGATTTTGACACCTACGCAAACGTACGGAAAGAATTTCGCAAAAAATTTGAAGATAATAGTTTCGGCCAAGTGTGCAATATTTGCAATAGATTATGGTTCAAGAACGATTTGAAAATCGTACAACAATGTTATCACGAGCTACTACAAAGCGAATTTCCGCAGATTGACATTACGAATTTCAAGGCATGTCATTGTTATATTTCTGCATTATACCGAAACAAAATTCCAACATATGCTACGTCAAATGGATTTAAATATCCAGATAAGCCAGCACATTTACCAGAGTTGGATTTAATATCGGAAAGACTTATTTCACCGAGAATTCCCTTCATACAAATAAGAAGAGAGCGGTCAGTACGATCGTTCGATCGTTCACACGCTTCACACGTCAATCGCGCCCTTTGCTCAAGTCGTTTGTTCTGCCATACGGGATCGACAATTGCGCTCGTCCCGATCGCGCCCATTCGTTTGGACTTGTTTTCGTTTACGCGATTGCGTGTAATAAACCACGTTTCAACACCTAACGTGCAACGAAGGCTCCAATTCTTTCTTTCGACCTCTTTCCGCTCACACTTCCCACACGATTCCCCTATCCGGACTCCCTTCTGTGTTTGTACCCGATCCTGTCGTTTTCCCATACAATCCACTCCACTCCTCATATATTCTTCCCGGGTTCCCAAACATATTGGTGGATTCTTGGACAAATCATCAATGTCCCTGTGGACGTAAATCTCATGGTAAATGCACTACCAAGGGACGTTAGCGATGATTACTGCATCAACGTGCACATCAAACGGAAACAGATACACAAATCAAGCTACTTAACTGGTTTTGTGAACAAAAGAAATATAAAAGTCTGGCTGCAGTATCTCTGCGATATTCCACTGTACAAATTCTACAACATAAAAATTAATGAAAGTTTTTTTTCCAACGACACGGCGAATGAACAAATTTTAGTTGATGACATTAGTGAAGATATCCCTAATGACGACTGTCTCATTGCCCAGCAACAAACGTTAATGTGGAATGAAGAGAAGTATGTAAGAATTTCTCCGGGCGAAAAAAACGTACCTCATAGTTTGCTCTTTGATGAACACGCAGAAGAATTGTCATTTCCAGCAATTTATCTCGGACATTTCAGGGTTTTTAAAGAACAAATACATGCTACGCCGTTCATGATGGCTACTAGTGAACTGAGGCGTGCCGATCGTCGTGGGGTCACTCCTCATCACCTGCTTTATGTTGCTATGAAAATCATGCGACAAAGAGTTCGTGATTCCTTGACCATTGCATTCAAATATATTGGAAATCATGATAAAATTACTAGACGCCAAATTGAGTCTGAGGAGTACATTAATCAGGCAATAGAAACTAATCTCGCATTTTTGAAATGTATACCAAATTCTACATACTACTGGACTGGTAGAAAAAAAGACTTGTTCTCTATGATCAGGCAGTATGGTAAGCCAATTATGTTTCTGACATTGAGTGCTAATGAAACCGGTTGGGTTAAGTTAAGTTAATGAAATTATTGTATAAACTGAAAAACAATGGTAACGATCTCTCAGATGAATCACTACAACAAATGAACTATATTCATAAATGCACATTAGTGAATGAAGACGCCGTAACGTGTGCTATTTACTTCAATAAACTAGTAAATGTCATTATGAATTTGCTTACATAAAAAAAAAACAAATCCCTTCGGCGAATATCGAGTGATTCATTACTTTAAAAGGATTGAATTCCAACACCGTGGGAGCCCTCACGCTCACATTTTGCTGTGGATTGAGAATGCTCCAGTTGATGCACTTCAGGTCAACAGAGGTGATGCCATTGCAATGATTGATAAATTAATTTCAGTTTCAACTACAGATGCATCTGGAAATATTAAACTTCAAACACATACGCACACTTTTAAGTGTTACAAGAGAGTAGTTGCAAATAGACCACAAAAATGTCGGTTCGAGGCTCCATTCATGCCATGCAAAAAGACAACTATACTGATTCCGATGAAGGAGACAGAGAACAATTTCCAACAACTTCGTCAACACTATGGTAAAATAAGGGAGAATTTGGAGAATCACAATTATTCGGACATGGACGCGTTTTACGAGCATAACAATATTACCTCAAATGAACATTATGCAAGTATTCTTCGTGCTGGAATAACACGACCCAGAGTCTTTTTGAAGCGTCAGCCTAGCGAAAAGTGGCACAATCCATTCAATCCATTCATTTTTAATGTTTTACAATCTAATACGGACATTCAATTTATTCTGGATGAATATTCTTGTGCTGCGTATGTGGTTGAGTATGTGAATAAAACTAATAGAGGTATCAGTAACTTACAGCGTCAAATACTTCAAGTAATGAATGATAATCCAGAGTTTGATCTGATTGATGTCACTAGAAAAGTGGGAGTGGATATGCTAAATGCTGTGGAAATTACAAGCCAAGAGGCAGCGTGGTTTCTGCTTCGTGAGCCAATGTCCAAAAGTTCATCTGTTATTGTATTCATTCCTACAATGTGGCCTGTGGAGCGTCAACGAGTGCGTAAGACACGAGAAGAAATGGAGAAAATCGGCTTAGAAGACGAATCGACAGACGTTTGGAAGGAAAATTGTTTTGAAAAATACCAAAGAAGACCCGAAAATCTTGAGGAGTGTACTCTGGCACAATGCGTTGCAAATTATAATATTTCTGGTGAGAAATACACGAGACGGAAACAATCACGTGTTATACGATACAGGAATTATGACATGAGGTCAGATCTCAACGAGTACAAGCGTGAGATGGTCACGTTGCATATTCCTTTTCGTAACGAGGAAAATTAAATTTTAAGTGAATTAAAGTTTATTACAATTTATGATGAAAACGAAGAATTAATTCTCAATAGACGGAAAGAATTTGAGTCAAACTTAGACATCCAAAAAATTATCGACGTTTGTAAAGAATTATGCCGGGAAGAGAATGAGGAAAATAATATGATACCGTTGGTGGAGTTGGTAGGCAGACAACCAGAGTCTGATCCGTTGCGTGAAATTCAGAATCGAGAAGTTAATCGCGATCTTCACCTTGCAACGTTGCACAAACTCAGTGCAATCGCAAAAAAACGGGAGAACCTGATGCCAAACAATCATTATTATGATCTGATGAGAATATCTAATGAAAGACAGAAGGATCTACTAATGCACGTTATTCACAACATTCTCGCTGACTCTGCGGCACCATTTCAAATTTTCCTTATTGGTCCTGCAGGTTGTGGAAAAACTTTTGTGATTCGTTTGTTGATGGAAATTTATAATCGATATTCACCTATGGATAATTATTGTAATGCGTATATTATATGCGCATCAACGGGAAAAGTTCAGTTCACAGTTCACAGTTCACACAGCTTTGAAAATATCACTATCAAAATTGTTACCACTATCAATTGAAGTTGTACAACAATTTAGAGCTTTATTCAAGTACGTCAAAGTCCTCATTATTGATGAAATAAGTATGATTAGCGCTGAACTCTTATCTCAGATCGATGCTCGCTTGAAGTAAATAACAGCAAAATATGAAACGAATTTTGGAGGACTTGACGTGATTTTGATTGGAGATCTGAGACAATTACCACCAGTACGTGCAACGTCAATTTACAAATAAAACAAACAATTTCAGGACCAACTCTTTGGCGCGAGTTGAAATTTTTTGAATTAAATGAAGTGATGAGACAATCGAATCGAATGTTTTCCGAGGTATTGACAAAAATTGGTAATGGTTTGCGGTTGGAGACAAATGAATTACAATTAATTGAGTCACGATTTTTCACCAAAGAAGAAGCCAATAGGTTATGCCCTGATGGAATTCGGTTATTCCTAGCAAACAAATCGGTAAATGAGTACAATTTATCCATTCTTAACTCGGCTGAAAATAAAATCACCTCTGTCGCTCAGGATATCTTTGTTGGCTGTCAAAATGCAGAACAAGAGATGGGCTTCCGACAAAAATTACACAAAATGTCAGTAATTGACACTGGTGATCTCCCCTATGAAATTATTTTGGTGCTTAATAAATCTTACATGCTGACCACGAACGTAGATGTTGCTGATGGATTAGCAAATGGACAAATGGGGACATTGGTTCACATTGAATCTGATGCAGAAGGACAAGTGACACGTATCTGGTTGGAATTCCCGAAGGCATTGAAAGTCGGTGAAAAATTGAAAAAGAAAGTGAGTGCTTATGTACAACAAAACAATATCAGTCGAACAGCAGTGCCCATTTGCAGACGAACTACGACAGTTTATATGAATAATAATAAAACGATTGCGGCTAAAAGAAGTCACCTTCCTATTATTTCATGTTGTGCTGTCACAATACACAAATCACAAGGAGGGACGTTTCCTGAAATTGTCTATGAATATGAGAAATCTCACTCATAACAGTTGTTATACGTGGCGCTATCGAGAGTCACGAGTATTGATGGACTGTACATTGTCACACCTCGAGATGATCCAATTTTTTATCATGGAAGAAGAGCATCAACATCAACAGCAGATTTACAGGCAGAATTCAAAAGACTGAGTCTCAACAAACTACAAACAGTGGGACAACAATTACGAGATTTCATATCTAATAAAAAAGGCATTTCGATATTTTTACACATTTGTTAAAGTTTAAGCTTACACGCAACAGATTTACAAGATGAAGTAAGAAATTCAACGATATTGGTGCTGAGTGAAACTTGGTTGAAACAAGGCGAAAAGGTGGATATACCGAATTTCGATTGTATTGTCACATTTAAAAGACCACAAGAGAGAGCCGCTGGTGTAGCTATTTACCGAAATACAGCTCATCAGTCAATCACTATCACTCCACATATAGCTATATCTGTTCAACAAATGAATGCAATAGATGTGAGTACAACTGCCATTGGAGATATCTGTGCTGCAAGATGTCATCTTAATAATGGACAATTTCTGTTAATTGTTGCTGTGTATATATAACCTAATAGCAAGCTTGATGATATAATCGAATTCATTCACCACGTGTTATTACACACCAGGTGGTGCAGCATTACTAAAAAAGGACTGGGGGACTCTACCAATGATAATGAGCGGTGATTTTAATGTCCAGTTCTCCAAATCTGAAAGTCAATCTTTCATTGACTTTTTGGCTAAAGAATTCAATTTAAAGATCAACAATAATGTCAATACACCAACTACCAGGTCGGGGACAACAATTGATGCTGTATTTTCTAGGAATCTAGAGAATGTTAAATCACAAACGTTTGTGTCGTACTTCAGTTATCATATGCCAATTGTCACTATGATAGACACTGATCATTCTGCATATACTGATCATTCTGCGGATAAATGATCATGCCTACAATACAAAAACAACTAATACATACAAATGAACACTCTTATCTAGAGATGCTCCTGATAAGGTAAGGAAAGCTTACATACAGTAACTCAAACTTTCAAAATATGTTTAATTGATACAGATGTACGAAACGTGTATTTAGATAAATATTAGTATTGAATTCTCTAACAAGTGTTCACAATTTTTTAAGGTTGGTGGATAGGAAAACTGAAGGTAAACTGGGTCTATTCCCTGACAATTTTGTCGAAGTGATAAATCTTGAAACAGACCATCAAGACCATGAACAAAAATACGATCCAAAATCTAATGCAAAGACTTCCAAATCAGCGACAAAGAGTCGGCAGCCGTGCATCGGTAGTGCGAGACTCGAGGAAAAAAAAATAAACGCATGGAAAACCACGCGCGGTAGAAGTGAAACTGCAGTTTAGTAATGTTTAGAAGCAAATTAAGATTGGAAATGTTAAATAAAGATTTGTTAATGTTAAATAAAAATTTGTTAAATAAAGAAATGTTAATTAAAGATCAGGAACAACTAATAAAAAACCAAAAAAAAGACAATATCAGGAACAACTAATACAAAAAAACAAGATCAGGAACAACTAATACAAAAAAAAACAAGATCAGGAACAACTAATGCAAAAAACAAGATCAGGAACAACTAATACAAGAAAAAGTTTCACTTCAAACATAATGAACGATCAAAATTTGCGACGCAAAGAAGGAGAGTGTATAAGAAAGAAAGAGACATAGTTCATAGAATTTCCCATACGCTCTCCTTCTTTGCGTCGCAAATTTTGATCGTTCATTATGTTTGAAGTGAAACTTTTTCTTGTATTAGTTGTTCCTGATCTTGTTTTTTTTTTGTATTAGTTGTTCCTGATCTTGTCTTTTTGGTTTTTTATTAGTTGTTCCTGATCTTGTTTTTTTGTACTATTTGTTCCTGATATTGTTCTTTTTTAGATTACGCGTTTATTTTTAATTTATCTGAAAAAATAAGGGTCCAGCGGAAAATTGAACTATATCACGCGATAGAGCAGACTTTTATCTTGAGAAACCACCCTTTCAAGTTTCGAACGTCGACGTTTTTACCGAACCAGAAAGCAAAATATCATCGCCCGACACGAGTCGCCGCCAGTGGTGCGCTGCCACTAACGCGGTCGTTCGACGGGATACGGCGCGGCGAACGCTCGTTCTAGTGGTGAGCGTCACTGGCGGCAACTTATGTCGGGCGAAGATATTTTGCTTTCTGGTTCGAAGAAAACGTCGACGTTGGTAATTTTAAAGAGTGTTTTCTCAAGATAAAAGTCTGCTCTATCGCGTAGTACAGTTCGATTTTTCGCTGGACCCTTATTTTTTCAGATAAATTAAAAGATATCATAAAAAAACGGTGCAAAAGTGGTGCCTCTATGTCTTTAATGATTGTTTAAACATGTTTAAACTGGATTGGGGGAGGTCTAGAGAATCTTTTGCTGTAAAGAACAATACAATATCTTTTATAATAACATCACAATATTTGTTCAAAGTCGAAAAATATGTCTTTTTTCAAACTCAAATTTCTCAAAAACTGTGCGTCCAGGGGAAAAATAAAGGATAGATTCGGAATCAGCGCGAAAAACCCTATAAGAATCGCATAGTGAGAATCGAAACGTTTTTTGGCTGTTGGACAGTGTAATTTTTTTGCTATGGTATCCTAATAATTTTTTACGTAGAATGAATAGAGGAAAATATGCATTTCTATTTAAAGAAATGATGCAATTGGTAATTGCATAGGCACAGTTGCACCTTAAAAAATCTAAGGGCCTAAAAGTGTAGCGCTCTTCGAACCATTTATGTTTATCTCTTGATATTTTTTCGTAAATGCATTAATAACGGAATTTTGGCTTGAAACAATTGCGTGAAACGCCCTGTATGAATATTTATAAAAAAATGTCTAGCACTATTCTTTTATGATTGGTCTAAAGATCTTTATTATATCTACGTAGATGCACAACTGGAAGCCAGAAAAGACGAAATCGTTCCTACTCCTACGAGTAGGCAATAAAACACACATACGCAGTAAAAAAGAGCGACGCAAGTTCGTTCAATTCTTAGCAGATGGACTACCGCACAGAACATTGTGGGGCTGGTGTTGGTGCCCCACTCCCATCATGTCACAGAGTGGGGATCTGCGGCGGCCATGACGTCGAGGTCATCCATCTTTCCTTCTTCTCTCTCGAGCTGCCGAGTTGAACGATTGTACAGATACATACTGGTGTCGTTCTTTTCTCCCTTGCTCCTCGACAAGGACCCGTTAAAAGTGTACCCACGTGTTATAATACGTGGCGGCTAAATGTAGGTAGTCGTAACCGGTGTTCTAGTAGAGTCGAGACTGCTGTTCTCGTGCATCTGATAGAGACCAATACCTACAACATTGTATAGCGTGTACCATAGATTTAGGAATTTGTTTGCAGACCGCGTACATAGAAGGTAAATTGTACAGGGTGTTTGACTACAGGTGGGAGAAAAATTAAAAATCGCAATTTTTTTAGTCTTTATTTTCGTCTTAATTGTCGTGGAGAACACCCTATACAACATTATTTGTAATATAAGTTTTACAGTGTGTTATAATTTATTTTATGTTTTTGTAAATTAAGGTTCCTTCCAGAGGAGAATAGAATGATTGTTTGGCGTCGACCGACGGTCGGAAACGCCTGAGGCCGGAACCGCTCAGAAATGAGCGCGCGAGGAAAGGAAGGAGAAAGAGAGTAGTGAGCAATCGGGAAAGAGAGTTTCAATTTTGTTCACACTGCACTTTATTCAAGCTTGGCGAGATTATACAATCGCTGAAGAAGCGGCCGAACGGAAATCTTGCGCGCGCGGGATTCTGCTTTCGTTCGCAACGGAGATCTTGAGCGTCATCTTAACAAGGGCCGCCGCGGACGGAGATCTTCAACACGTTCTTCGGAAATCTTGACGCGAGAAGACGCATGTATCGCGACGCGAAAGATAAGAATCGTCGGCGAATCGAAAATAAATGTCGAATGAAATTTCACAAAACAAAGCGCAATGATTGTCGCAAGAAAAATGAACTGTAGAAACTGGTTGATAATTAGAGCGTACTCGACCAACTATAAACCGCAAAGGCGATCGCTCCGCCAAGGAAGGATCCTTAAATAATCTTCACGTAGAATTCGTGGTCGAACGTGATTGGCTTAGAATCGATGATGATTCTTGTTTTCGTACATATGAAGGATTCAAGCGGTGGAATTAGGCCAATTAGAACGATCTTTGTTGCTAAGCGGCGTCGAACAGCGGCGATCCGCGATCTATCCGCGTGTTGACATACGGGGCAAAACAAAACGGGTGACAATGCGAACACCGGTATAGCGAAGCAAGACCGAATTCCACAGCTTGAATCTTGAACATACCCCCCGCCTCGAAATATTAATTTCGAAACGCGGCGGAGGCGCACTCAAT
>JAQQRV010000152.1:0-11494 GCA_028455795.1 Lasioglossum marginatum | reverse complement strand
TGTGATATCCTGAAGCGAGAGCTATGTACATATATAAGTAATAAGTTCACACGGTACAGACTAATGTAAGGCGTTTCTCTACACACACACCCGAACACCGAAATATTGTAAGTGTCCACGGGTGCGTGTACGGCGGCCGTAAGACGAACAGTGTTGTTCGGTCGGTCGACGAAGTAGGACGAAAGACAAAATAAATAGCTGAGTGCCATACCTAAAAGTGAATGTGTACGTGTTCCACAGTATTCTTTATTGATCCCCTTAGGGTTACAATTCTCTTACACTTTCCTTCCTACTCGCTCGCCGCATACATCGCATAAACATAAACAACGCAAATAAAAACGCAATATAATAAAAAAAACAAAACATAAACGTCAAAACGCCGCATTTCCCTTTCTCTTTCTCTTTCTCCCCTATCCTCCGCACACACACACACACACACCCCTTCCCTAGCCGAGTGAACCCCCTCTTCCGGCCGCTCCTCACTCTCTCCCATCTTTCCCATTCTCTCCGTCATTTTCACTCTTTCCACTCCTTTTCTCTCTCCATTCTAGCTTCCCCATCCACTCCTTCCCTCCCGCTTCATCCCCTAGCACCTCCCTCACCACCTACTGCCACCCTCTTTCCTCATCATCCCCTTTCATGCACACCTCCCATACATGTTCCCACCTGAGTACACTAAAAGTGTAGTTATTCCTTGAAGATCAGGTGAAATGATCACTACGGTAGGAGTGGTTTTAGTTGAATCTAGTTGAATATTGACAACCAATCTAGGTTGATTTCTTCTACTTTCGTCTTCGACTCCTTGATTTTTACTTCTTTGGGGTGACTCGTTCCTGGGGAGTCGTTCTTTTTGTGTATTGTAGCTAGCATTGGTGTTGGCGAAGTTTTCGGTGTAAACATATTGATTTTCATTATCGATTGACGCTCTGTGAGATTTGCTCCCTTGGGCGCGCCACTGTTCCCTGGGGAGAACTTCTCGTTCCCGACCTTTATTGAGAATAGGGCACTATCTCACCTGATTCCACCCTGGCCTTGAATTTATAACATTCTCTAATCGTATGATCTAGTTTTTTTTACAGTAGTTACAAGTAACAGGTGGAATATTTGTTCCTGCTTGTCTGTTGGGTCATAGCAACAATCGCTGTCATTGCTGCTTCGTGCATAAGGGTCAAAGCTGCTTCTAGTTTAGGATATACATGCTGGAACTGGAAACAGAATTGAAACAGCATAATCCGAAGAAGGGGGAGCATTTGGAGCGTCGCAGAAAATTTATCTAGAAAATCTCGAGCACGAGGAAGATTCCCTCTTTCCGGGAAATGGTGGAGAACACAGCTCTCCTGCTGTTATTCACGTATGTTGTCCTTTGTGCAAGGCCGAGTTCAGACATATTGAAGGTCTTTAGCATAGGAGGAGATGGCAGGTGGCCCTCACATCGTAATTATCTGATTCTTAAATTCTGGATTGGTTGTTGAACTAGTAGTTGTCTTAGTCTCACTTGCGTACGTAAGTATAGCATGATACCCATCTATTGGATTAATTGCTCCACTTAGCTCCGGTAATCCTTTCTGACTTATCACAACAACTTTCCCATTAGTCCTCGCTTGGTATACAGAAATCCCCAAACAATGGTACTTTCCTCCCCTTACATAAGCTAGCACAAGGGAAGTCAATGCATCCGAGTACCAAGAAAGCTGCCTCTGCACCATTCTTGGTGTGAGCATACATACTAGTGCCGTTATTCTTGGTCTGGTTAATTATTTCTGGCAAATGCAGCGCAGTATACTCATAGCTCCTAGCTACCCCTAACTCTGCCTTAACATCCAACTTATCGATCCCGCCTTGAATCATAGCCATATATATGCCCCATAATTTGACATACCTGGTTGTGCGACATGCGCCACTCGCATGCTTCATGTGTGTGATTACTGTGTCTCTTTCGGCTGCAGACCAATTGGCCACACCCCGCTTAGACAGATTCAAAGCCTTCGCTAACGTCTTATCAGTGTGGAGCCCCGTCAATCTACTACTGTTGAAATCCAGCTGCATGTGTGTGCGATTCGGCACACTCCCTTCGCTCCAGCATACCGCCTTTCGCTTGCTGAGCGTACCGGCATTGATCCATGTACGCACACGTATGCTAGTCATTAATGCACTAGTTGCAGCCACGCTACTAGCAGTTGAGTTAATATTGCTATATACATGGTAATTAACTACTAAGTTAAAACCAACTTTTGTTCTTCGCGTATCCGAGTACCTTTAAAGTGATGTTCACCTAACCTCAACAAATCTAAGTAAAAGTTAGATTTTCCCACTCTGCACTCTAGTATCTCGTGTAACATCGGATCATTCTGGAAACCTGGATCATCCAATGCGTGTAAGAATCCCTGGCCTGTCATGCGCAGCAACGAGTACAGGTGGCCAGATCAGTCCTCGCGGTAGGCTCGCGTATTATCCACGCTGCGAGCCACGGCTCGTCAAACTTCATCCCGCGATACACCTCGCCCGACCTCTTGGTGCTCATAAATACCTGAGTATAACTTTGACATTTCCTCTCTAGCTAACTCTTCGGCGCGTTCCAATGGGTCTTGACTCCACCATCGTCCATTATGTCAACTCTGTTCTTGTACTTGTGCGCCAAATTTGGGTCAAACTGCTTCGCAGCCATCTTGGCGAGCCACCAGAGTTGCGGCCCGATGACCTCACGCTACAGTAACGTAAACTACTATTCCTAAACTCAACTCATTAGTCCCCACAACTCAGTATGTTCGTACTCACCGCGATTGAAAATCACGTTTTCCACCCGTCTCTCTAACTCAAATTGAGTCAACGCATTCGGCAATCTGCAATGCTGCGTCTCTTATTTAGATCGATTTTGATATGACGCAGTGCAAATTGCTGATCTTCATTCAGTTGACTTTTTGTCACGTCCCCTGTCGTTAGGCTTGAGTCTTCTTTTTGGGCGCTTTCTATCAATTTATGAGGGACACCTGGCATGCGCCCTTTTCGAACGATGAGATTATAAGTACGTTTATTTAACAATAATTTTGCTTCGAGCAGAACTAAAGATACTCGATATAAACTAAAGAGTAGTTCTGTATCCTTGATATTGATAAGTATGAAATATATCATGGATAAACCAAAGCCCAATCCTCTTGTTGAAATAGGTAATGTAACCGCAACGGGAATCTGCCCTTCATCGATTCTTGGGAGAACGCTATCCATTGAAGGGAGTCCGGCGGCTAAGTTCTTTTTTATGGCGTCTTGGATCTTATTCTGCATTTGTCCTGCCTCTTCTTAAAATTATAATTTCGGTTGTTTTGATAGTTTCTACGCCCACGTGAGCCTCCACGTTGACTGCGACCCGTTGGGTTCGCTGTCATTTCGGTTTTCGTAAACCGAAGATGTTCGAATCCTTCGCGATGCGCGAACGGAACTTCCTCCTTTCTGTGACAGTCACTTTTGTCAGAAAACGATGCCATGTCTTTTGGATTTGGCGGGTCTGGAACCAGTATCCCTGAAAAATCGGCATGCGCCCTGATTGGACATTCTTGAAAGATGGATCTTCGAATTTTTTCTTCCATGCTATTGCGCATGCAGCTAGATGTGGGAAGTTTTTCCACCCCAACTTTGAAGGCTATTTCCACTCCCTTGTAATCGGATTATTAACCTCCTTTTTATTTTACTAACAATTGATTCCTCTTGCGGAATCAATCATGTCGTTTGCACGTAGGAACTAAGAAACTCCTCGTCTTTGTTCAATACAACGAGAGACTCTCGGCAAGGCACGGGAACGTGGCCATGGCGAGGCATCCGTAGATTAAACGTTCCGACTAGTCAATCTCCCTTCTCTAGTGCTATATGAATGAGTGAAAGACGCGATGTGGAAGATACAGAAAACTGATCGGTGCTGCGATGAGAATCTCAGGAACGGCAATCGGTCCCGCATATATAGAAAAGAACGTTCACAGCTGCACGCAGACCCTCTTACTCAGAGTCGGCAAGGCACGATAACATGGCCGTGGCGACTCTGCAGTAGTCTGGATACCCGCTATTCATCTGGTCGAATCTTTCACGTTAATGTTAGAAAATCTCACGTTTGCACACAAACCCTCTTACTCAGAATCGGCAGGGCACGACAACGTGGCCGTGGCGATGCTGCAGTGGTCTGGATGCACTCTTGATTTCTATTCTAGAATTACTGAATATCTACAAAGTGAAATGTAACACCGGGTTGGTTACGAGACCCGATGTCTTTACTACTATAGGTTCGTGCCTTCAGGCATTGCATAGTGGAGAGGTTGAGGCGAATATGAATAATTGTGGAGAAATGATATCTGGTAAATATCTCTAGTGAGATATACTCTGTCAATTATTAATTCACAGATGTGAATGAGAACAGTATCTATCCCGTTACGTAATACCCATACACAGATGATTCGCAAGGGTAATCCGTATGCGAATATGTAAGTAACACGCGAGCGAGATGCGACGTCCCGTGCCTCGAAGAAAAGATCCCACGGTTAGAATGTACTGTGACGTGGCAGATTTGCCAACGTTCTCCATGACCGAATACCGAAAGACCGGGTCACCCTCTGACAGATTAAAAGCGAGATGGGCGAGATGGCGAGCGCTTGTCCTGGGCACGAGCGAGACCCATGGGCGAGTATTCATATTTTTGAGCGTCGCGCCAATTTGCGCGACGCGGTTCCGCAGGACCGTAACCGGGCCCCGGGAGGGGACCCGGAGCACCTTTTCCCGCCGAGAAAAAGGAAAACGAGTGGCACAGGATGGATAACCTGGAGGCGCCAACGGGGGCATGCGATGCCAAGCCAGGAATCTCAGCTGCCTTGCCGTCGCCTCATCCGGAGAGAAACCTGGCCAGTTGCCGGATTGGCTCGCGTCGATCACCTCACAGAGAAGCGACGAATCAGCGAACGCCAACTGCCGGAGAACCAACGAATCGCCGGACGCCAGGGACCGTCACGCGGGGCTAGGCCCCGACCGAAAAACCACTAGCGATAGGTCGAATCGTGCGCGGGGGGAAGAGAGCGGAAAGGGGAGGACGTTCCGCTTCCGCATTCCCGAGTCATCGCGTGGGGGATCACTTCTTCGTTGGCTCTAAGATCGCGCAGTCGATTAATCAATTAACTATTGCGTCAAATCGAAGTCTTTATAATAGCGAAGCGAGCTGCCGGAACGGAGGGACCCGAAAGCCGAGAACCAGCGTTGGTTAACCGTTGCCCTGGGTAAGCTTCTGTCAGATTTCATTTCGATAAGTGATCTTTCTCGCGTTGGCTCGTTGGCGCGTTGGTAAGCGTGTCGTGTCCGTTATCGCGGAAACACCGACGCGGCTTCGGAACGTTGAGAATCCGTCGGGCAACGAACGCGCGGGGAATAATATTTTGCCGGTGCACGGCACTATTTTTCGTTTGCGAGGATCCGCGCGTCGTTGTAGATTTCACGCCAACCTCGTCTCGTTCCACGGTGCGTCGCCGCCACGCGCTCTCGTCGTATTTCCGGGACTTGCTCTGTCGACGAAAAGCTAATTGTAACGCGTTTCTCATCGGAATCCGGGCGTAGAACGCGAGTATCGCGTACGCCAACGTCGACATCGCGTTGCTGGCGGATTCGACGCGTCTCTAAAAAGGCCCTCGAAGGGCAAATAGCGCGTGCGACGATCTTCCGTCGCCGACCACCTGTCGCGCGCCGGCTAACCTCAAAACGCTGCCGGTTGCTGCCGGCCGTGAGAATATAACATCAGTCGAATAAATTATTGTTAGCCGAAATTCCGAGAACCTTCATTGAGTGAGAAACCTTCCCGCCGCGGGGAACGCCTTGTGTTCGCCCCGCGTAGTCCCCTGTGCCCGTTCGCGGAAATTCTCGTTCGATTATCGGTTGCCGCAGGTTCGAACGCTTCTCGAAACGCTCGTAGCTGAGAAAGC
Organism: Lasioglossum marginatum; assembly: GCA_028455795.1. Lineage (NCBI taxonomy): Eukaryota > Metazoa > Arthropoda > Insecta > Hymenoptera > Halictidae > Lasioglossum > Lasioglossum marginatum. The sequence continues at coordinate 5,552 of JAQQRV010000152.1, read as the reverse complement.
TTAGCGTGGCACCTTCCGTGCCTGGCGCCCGAATACCTTAGCGAGGATCTCGAGAAGCGACGAGCTTGCGAACAACTTTTGTCCCGGGTGGACCGTGTTTCGTGCGGCCGAACGCGGCCCGGCCTTCTGGTCCGTAAATACCCGGTGTCGCTAGAGTTTTCGCCCTTCTGACAACGATACACTCCTAGACGACGTGACAGTACACAAGAAAATCTTGTACGCTATCGCGGTTCTCATTCGCCCGGAAAGGAATTCTGGACGGTCGACGCCGGCTCAGCACGCGTCAATTTAATTTCTATAGCAATCTTTTCCTTTTTTACTTAATACAATGAATCAGGTAAAATTGCTCTGGGCACCGATCGACGCCGCCGGGATACCACGGGAGCGGCGATTGGTGTCTACTTGCCCCGGAATTCACCTTGTTGTATAGCGCGGTACAGGAGACTGGGCAGGACACAGATTCGTGGCCGTGGCGACTCCTCATCGCCCAAACAACTATATGCTCTTAGCAGGACACACAGGAATAAACCTTGTTCGAAACCAGGCTAGTAAACTCAGGCAAACGATCGGTCCTGCCAGATAATTCCGGGAAGAGCAATCGGCTCCTGCTCACTAGGTGATAACACAACGTGGTGGGAAAAATTATGGATATCTAGGCAGGGCACGCTTCCGTGGCCATGGCGATATGCGAATTTTTCCTGCTGTCTGTTCTGAGCAAACACACTGCGTATCTCGTTGAATCACGATATACACAGTAACTTGAACAAGGAGATAATTGCTCGTTGCTGTAAGAAATTATTGTGGGAACACCCGGTCCCGATTCGGATACGTTCCTGTAGCTGCGCGTACCGACGTGACAGAACGTTTCTTCACGATACCCGAATTCACTAGAATTCGGACGCGTCCTTCTTACAATGGCATAGTTTGCCTCGTTAGCAACACGCAAATTACGCATGCGAAATGAGCTTAAATGCCCTGAATATATCATATGCTTATAAACTTCAATTTAAATTTTATTTCGCAATCTGCGATTCCGATAGGAACTCAACCGTGTAAATTTCATTGCTAATACGCAACTTACAAAATAACAGGGCTTCTATGCGTTAATTGAATACAATCATACAGCTCGCCTCTTCAACGCAATCTGAACAATAAATCAAATGGAGCTTCAATGCTCAAATAAACAATTTGTATCACGGAATTTTAATCAATGAGTAGCAATTTATGCTCCGCCATACGCGAGAAGAAATGCCCTTGAGTCGGGCTATTATCACAATTGAATAATTTGCCTTAATGGCGATTCTCAAAACACATTATCAAACGAATACTCTTCGCAATTAGATAATAAATTATTCGCAAATATTTATGCAATTAATACGCAGTCCGCGACTAAAATCACCCTTTGGCCGGGCTAGCAACAAAATTGAAAATAATTGGCCTTACTGGCAATACGTAAACTACTAGTTTAAATCTTATTCGATTTCTGAATCTCACGTGTGACTCGTGCTTATCAGATCGAGTCCAGACACAGAGTGATCAATCTGCTGCTCGCATCGACCTCCTTCGATCGTGATCGAGAGGGGATCGATGCGCGCGCATCTTGTTACCTATACATCGCACCTGCGATCCTTGTCATAGACAAGGATCACGCATGACGTCACAGCTATCGCATTGGGAACCGATACTATTTCATACGCTGTATCGGTATGTAGCCAAAGTGGTTACACCCTCAACATGAATGTCGGCGAAAACAACTAACATAATTTTTGTCCTCACCGAGTCTTCCCTGTCGACCGTCTTCGGTGCGAATACTTGTCGGGCTGAAATTCTTTTTCATCTTTAAGGCCCCACCACGTTATGTCTTTGGTAGTTTCCCAAACACGTAACGAGTTCTCTACCGGGATCGTACAGGCTTTTCAACTCATCCGGAATATTTTCTATCCGGGAAGTCTCGGTGTATATCTAAATCTTCTTCCATTAACATGATAGTAGTAGCGTAATTGATCAACGGACCAGCGAATACTGGATGTAACGGCATGAAATTATTGTCTTTAGGTTGTTCAGACGTACCCTGGTATTTTTTCAAATTTACGGCCCGGAATTCCTGCAGCTTTTCAGCGAATACATGACTACTTGGTGCTAGAACGGCTCGCTGTCGTATTCGTCCAGGTACTCCTGGGGAAGGATAGTTTCCTTGTTTATAGACGCCATAATATAGCTTCGGGCGATAGATTAGGCAGTAGAGGAAAAGGGCTATAAAGTAAAATACTTTTAGGATTTGATAGAAAAGGAACATCGATTTTTGGCATTTTCATATCTGACATGACATCTCCCTCTCTGTCACAGCCCTGTAGGAGAGACAACGATCTCTCTATCTTTGTCTCTATCCAGGAGCTTCTACATTTTTCCGCATCTGTCGCTCCAGTCACTCGAAATTTTTGCTGTGGCTCCAACGCACCCTTAAGGAGTTATTAACGAAAAACGCGGACCAATCAGAGCACTGCTATAGTGAACGAATTCCGACTCGGCGACAGCTCCCGCTGAGCGTCGCGTCGCCATCGCTGGAGCCGAAGTCCGTCCGCTGTAGCCGCGCTTTAATGGGTCCGTATCTTTCGTTAAGCACACGAACCTAAAGGACTGTGCATGGTACTGAGGGGTTGAAGCAAAAGACGGAGGGGGGAGAGATCATCTTAATGGATTGCATAAATATGCTTTGCAGAAATCGTGTATAGATAACATTTATGTGAAGAAGCAGAAAAATCTGTACGGGTTGATATTTCCGATATCCGCACACTTTGTATTAGCAGTGATAAAGGAGGTTTTGTCCAGCTAGCACCTCGAATCGCAGCACTGTGCGCCAGTGCGTCTTTCAACAGAAAGTAGTAGCTTGGTAACTGCGCCATATTATCCATAAACACTCGATCCTTACCGCGACAATAACAACTGTAACAGAACCAGAATCTTCTAATGCACAATTTAGTTCAAGGTAATCTTGAGTAACGTTTTAGTTGAACGTTCCCACATGATACGATTTTACCGCTAGGGTTGTACAATCAAATCTATGATATTAAACGTGCGAGGCCGTTACAAACAATAGAAAACCTTATTCATCTATAAACTATAAACCTCTCGCCGGCCACGCGAGCTCCCGCTCGGCCGAGGCTCGTAATTGCGTGTGAATTTTTCGGTACGAAAATTGAATTTAGAGAAAATATCGATTGTATACTAGCTCTTAGCAGTCGAGTGGTGACACAGAGAGAGTCACCACTAAAAATTACTTTACCATTATTCAAAAAATTGTTTACATTATTAAATATGTTGATATCTAATCAACTTCTACACATTTAAGTATTGTATGAAGTATTACATCAATTTCATATCCATAATACAGTAAATCCTCTATCGACGCAACAAATCTGCTGGCGATCAACGCGACAACAATATCCCTTCCACTGTGTAATCTGATTTCGGCTCGGGTATATCGGTGTGAACCACTACTAATGCGACGCGGAGAGTCGCAGTCGTCGGCACAGTTCAAAGGTCCGTGCGTCCTCACAATGTGACACCAATATTTAATCTTTTTTATTATTACTTATTTTTTTATGAAACTTTCATCTATATATTCGTGGCATTTTCCTGATTAAAAAAAGACCAAACACGATATAATTTCAACTATATTTAGTGGTTTAATTGACGGTAAACGTTTCGGGCGCAAGGAAGGATAGCGTATGGGAAGGAAAGAGACGCAGAGAGTCGCAGTCGCTTCGGCCTCGCGCGGTCTCTCGTTACACGCGCTGTCCTTCTCTACGTTCGGCTCGGCCTTTCAGGCTCAAAAAATAGCTACCCGCCGGAGATCTACGCAACCCAATCCCCCAGAGGCTGTTGCGTCGATAGAGAATTTACTGTATTAAAATAGCTAGGGTGCAAAGGGCTAGTTTTCTTCTCGTCAATCGTAAATTCGTTACCAGTTTTCCGAGATAACTTTTGTTAAACCGTTTCCGTAATATTCTAATTTTCACTAGTCACACCTGCTTTGAAAAATGGCAACAGCACAAGCAAACTTGTCGTCCGTGGACCTTACGAGTCCGACAGTTTCAGTTACAAATTCTATTTGCACTCCATTTTTGCAGCCAAGTACTTGTATACAGAACGTTGCGTTAACGAAACCGACTTTCATCGGAGAAAATCCACTTTTAGCTCGATTTGCGCATCCTGTAGAACAGGCCCGGGCAACTTCTTCCCCACTGTCGCACAGCGATCCAAGCGGCCGATCTAGCAATTCATTGAGATTTTAGCACTATTTGGAAGTTTATGGGTATAACAATGTAGGTCGTTGGATTTGTTTTCACATCAGCTACAATATGGGTTGTCCGCGGAACCCGTCGGAAGGCGACCAGAAACGTTCTTTACCCATTCACTCATCTTTCTCACGCGCGCGAAAGACAAAAAAACGACGAGACGGCGATCGCTAATAACCACTACAATCCGCGATCGTGTAGCGCAACGGTGAGACACGTCAACGAGCCCACGAGCGCGGCAGAACCTTCGCACAAAAATCTCACATCCATCCCTTTTCAATCTCTCTCTACTGCGATAGCTTTCCAACTATCCAAAATGCTCTTTACTGCAGCGTAGCCAAAAACGTTCTGCCGCTCGTGGTCACGTTCAACAAGGTCCAAGCCCATTTCTTTTACGGGACCGTATTTCGCATCTCTTCTTGCGCCGGCACGAAGAGGGATGCAGGTAAATAGGAAACATTTTATTGCTCTTTCGCTGGGTAGTTACAAAGGTATGACCCAGCATCTGGCTCTCAGCTATTTGACGGTAAACGCATAAACTAGCTGTCTAAATTATTACTTTAAAACTAGACTTAATCGTACACAGGCGTGTAATTTCAAATGACGATATGATTGTCTTGTATGGTGGATAAACGTTACACGTCGTTGCCAACGGGTTGCGTCGCTGCCGTCACGTCCCGACATATACATTGATTTATTCATCATTAAAAACTAAAGGTGGCCTTAATTTTTTATGGAATAAACATTTTTCTAAAAATTCTTTGTATTGAAATTTGTAAACCGCTATTGTAAAATGCTGATTACCCCGTTTAATACGTTTTTTTGTCTGATTATCGGAATTGCCTGAAAAATCATGTTCAGTTGTAAAATAAAATGTCGATTTTTAAATAGTGGTACAATTTTTAATAAATTTTATTAATTTCACCGTTTTTGAATATACAAAATGTTCATTTTTAAAAATGCTTGTTCTAATGATAATTTTTATTAAATTTCATTAATATCGATATTTTTAAATGCGAATTTTAGATACGAAACAAGTCATTTTTTGCCAAATGAACTGCTAGATCGGTCGCCCGGACCAATGTGTGTCGCTTTACGACTCCCACTACCAGTGCACTCTCTCATATTTCATATTGCCCTAGCCGTTATACACTCCTCATCCCTCCAACCTCCAGAGTTGTGTTGAATTATAATTGAATTACTTCATGAATTATAATTAGAATTTAATTAAATTACATTGCATTCAATTATTCC
>JAQQRV010000151.1:0-11559 GCA_028455795.1 Lasioglossum marginatum | reverse complement strand
GGGGGGGGACCCGCCGGAGGAAGGGCTGGTCTTGGAGTTGAAGCGCCAGGCCCGGAGCGATACGCTGATCCGGTGGCGGGCACAAATTGAGTCCGCCAACTCGGGTCGGCCTACCGTCCGGGCCATCCTACCCATTCTGGAAGAATGGCACAGGATGCGGCCTAGGCTCACTTACAGAGCGACACAGGTGCTAACCGACCACAGATGTTTCGGTAAGTACGTTTTTGTGATTTATTTCCCAACAATAAATATAAAAATGTTTCTTCTGTGGACGCGCTTGCGGGTGGATTGCTCGCGACTCGCCCGGATCCACCTTATACCGGTCTTGCGCAGTACGAGTAGCGCGCTTGATTCCGCCCTCGCGCGTCGGTCCGCTTACTTTCTATGACTAGGTCGGTCGAAAATTTTACTAAGTCCCACGCAAAAAATGCGTGAGACAAAAATCGCTGTAGCTCGCGAACGCCTCGAGCGATCGAGCTCGGACCGGGGGGGGGAGCACGTTTCACGGGGAAACTCGCAACTCCCCTTTTTTCGCCGGCCCGTAGCTCCCGAACCGTTAACAATTTACTCACCGAAGAAACGCCTAAACGCCTCCTCGGCAGACTCTAATCCCGTATGCCGAATATCAGCCCGCTACGCCGACTTTCGTAGTTGTACAGGGCGTTACAGGATTCGCCCACCGCCCTGTATCTTCCGAACGCGTGGGTTTTTCGCCGCGCTTCTTTCTCCGTCGTGTGGAGGGACCGAAGGCCGATCGATCGCGGTCGACCGGAACGACCTTGAACGCGTCCTTCCCCGCGCCGAACGCGATATCTCCTGAACCGCTCGGCGGATCGCGAAAATCCGCCGTCGGGGCGGCAAGGCCTTGCCTCCCCGACCTACTCGAGTCCGAACTAGCCTCTAAAACCCCCCCACCGATTTTCGCGGCGATCGGAGGGTATTCAGATTCGCAAAAAACTTTGCGGCAGCTCGCCCGCGCCGCGACCCCGCCGCCACGAAAGGTCGTCCCGAGGGGGACCCGAATCCGTTCGCGCGGTCGCGGGATCCCAGCACGTTCGCGCACACCGAAAGATTCTGCGAACTAGCACCCTCGCTCTGGACCGTTTCGGTCCTTCGACTCGTAGACACTTTACACACTAAATACACGCACTATACGGCTTCACTACCATATATCCTATAAGCTAAGTCCTAATATGTAACTACAAAAAAGAGAAAAGTACGAAAAAAAAAACTAAAACTGAACCTAAAACTATGTATATTCACTACCTAAATCTAAGCCCTATCTATCTGGTTTTTATTCCCTATCTAAATTCTTTAATAATAAAACCACTACACAACCCTGAAAATATCTAAACCTTACTTGTACTAAACACTGATACTATTCGCTAATTTCTATCGCTACTTGTGGCAAAACCAGAAAAAATCCTTCGCTATCACAATTCTGCGTTGTCACCTAGTCGAAAAACCGAATCGCTCTGGGGAGTCGCCGAGCCGTTAGTACCCGCTCAGCTCGGTATCCCCTCTCTTCACTTATCGTTCGACATTTTTCCGTTAGTTCGTGCCTCGTTGCTCTGTTTGATATGTAACGGCTACCACCTCTATTTGACTTTATTGTCACTGGGGGGTCTTGCCTTGTTACGACCTATTCGTTATTTATAACTAAAATAAATCAAATAAAAACTGTGTGGCAAAAACAGTTGGGGCTGTCCCCTAACTCCGCTTTGGACGACCGATAAACAGAGTTATTTTGCCTTTTCGATCCATCCTATATTATAATGAATATTTTCTAGCCGAGTGCGAAGCACGAACTACGAGATCGATTTCGATATTTTGCGTCCTTGTTGGGGACGCTGTGTATCCAACGCTTTCGCTCGCTTTATCCTATAGCTTACCGCCTGCCGGTGCACGTGCACCTAGCCTCGATTTTCTTTCGCCAATATCTCCTTAAATAAAGGAGATATTGGCGAACTTTATATCACATAAAATATTCGCAGTCATTAACTCTATTGCCTCACCAAATTTCAGACCAAAATCTACAAAGGTTCGCAGGCAAACTCGAAAAGAGTCATTTATGAGCACCGCGAAATTCGTTGGCTCGTTCCTACAGTCCTACTCGACTTTAAAGTGGGTTATAAGCGACAACATCTCTGTGCTCTGTGTCCTTCTCGGGGACGGTACACAGCGCATGTTGTCGCTTTGTCCCTCACGTTGTCATGCTCCCGGTGCGCTTGTTCCTAATCTTCAATTTTTCTCTCGTCAATATCTCCTTTATTTGAGGAGATATTGACGTACTTTATTTCACATAATGTGTTTCTTTTTCTTAGCCCTACAATTCCGTGCAAGTTTCGATTGTTAATTCCACCTTAACTTCAATTTTTCCGAAATTGTGCAAAATCGCGACAGGCTCGCGGTTTTTTTCGGCTGTTTTGCCGGATGAATCCCCCAAAATACGTCTTGCGGTGCTCAATAATGCTTCCACCTTGCGTGATTCTGCTTATCTCTTTCTGGTTATCGCTTAATTAACTAAACTATTGCCGCGCGCATCAGTTTCGCTCTCTACTTCGCGTTCTTTTGACTGACTTCGCGGTCGCTTCCTTACCGACCGCCTTGCCTAAACCGTCGTTTCGATGACTTCGCGGTCCCTATGCTACCGGCCGCCTTGTCTACGCAACCGTATTCTCACTCACGCTAGGAACGCTCGCTAGTGTACGGGGTTTCGTCCTCCAATCTTCCTCTGTGGTTGTTCTGCTTGTTCCCTTCCCCCCTCGCTGTCCTCCAGCCTCCCCCGACTCCCGAATGCAGGCCGCGGGGAAAGGGTGGAGTGTCCGGGTGTCCTTGAAGCGGCGATTCCAGATCGCCAGGGATTCCTGCCCCCCTCCTCCCCGCGTCCCGATCCCCACCGGGGTCAGCTGAAAGCAAACGAGAGGAAAAAAGTCACAAGCAGAGTATGCCCCGCTGAATCTGCCATTAATTTGATTATAATTATGCGCTACTTAGCTCGTCTGTGTATTCTTCGCTGTCTAGGCTGGCTTCGTCTTGGAGGGCATCCCTCTCTTTGAGTTCAGCTCCTGTAGGTGATTTCTAAACTGCGGGCAGTTCCCGGCTCCTGCGAAGTGTTCCGCGTTGTTTTCCTGGATGCCTTTTCTCACGCAGAGGATGCAGCATTTCGTCGCCTTGCAGTCGTCGGTCTGGTGCCCCTCTTTTCCGCATCTTCTGCATAGCCCCCGACCGTTGATTTTCTCCTTGCATGTATAAGCCATGTGTCCGAATTCATGACACCGGAAGCATCGAACGATGTTTACGGTCCTGGCCAATCTACAAATCGAGAATCCTATTTTTATTTTATTTTCCTCACCAACTTTTGCTGCATCCTCTGCCGGGATCGCCATGATTGCCATCTTTGTTCCTCCGTAGCCGAACCGCAGCGACTTGACCTCGACCTTGGCTTCCTCGATAACCAGTTTTCGAGCCACTTCTCTTGTCAACTCGTCTTTCTCCATAGTTGGCTCGATATCTTTCACCTCATAGAGTACCTTGGGGGAGAGCCTTTTGACCGCGTGCTCCCCTCCCAAGGTATCCCTTACCGCTTGTTCCAGGGCACCCGCTTCTGAGGATTTCTGGACTTCAAGGATGAGATCTCCTCCTCTAGTACGTCTGACTTTCTGGATACCCTCTAGTTTTTCCGGAGCCTGAGATTTAAGATCTTTAAACAGGTCCGCGAAGGACTTCTTCTCCGTTGCTTTAATTAGTATCGCGTCGGTTTTTGGCTGCTGGCTAATTCTCTTCACCGTCTTTTCTCTAGCTTCTTCTGTTTCTCTATTCTCTTCTATCTTGTTAGATTGCTGCTCTGCCTGTTTTCTGTTCTTGCTACTCTCTGTTCTATTCTCTTTTTTCCTATCGTTCTTTTTTTTCCTATCTTCAACTGTTTCCCATCCCGACTCTTCGGTTTGGGATTGCTTATCTTCCCCAACTATTTTCCTGACTCTCTTCTCAAGTGTTGGCGTCACTTGTGTGTGCTTCTCTGCTGCTTTAGTGAGAACTAGAATATTTTCCTCCATCGAGTCTCGGAATTTCCCTATTTCTGCTTTTAGGTACCCAATAATCTCCGCTAAATCCTCAACTGTATTTCTAATATCGATTCTGACGTTTTTGCTCTTTCCACAGAACTTGTCTACCTCATCTATCATGGGTTTCGCTCTATCAGTCTGCTCAGTAATGTTTTTAAAAACCTTTCTAACGTATGCATGATATTCTTCTCTATTCATTGTACCTCTATTGTGTTTGGTCCCTACATTTGTCGACTCTTGTTCACTCTCGATCGCGTCCCCATACTCTGAGGTTTTTCGAATTTTATTTTTGCCTTCAGCCGGTGTTGGCGGGGAGCGTTCGACCGGCATTCTGCTACGCAGGGGTTCTCCCCGAGGGGAATTCGCCGAGGGAACTGCAGGTAAGTATAAGGTAAGTATCCTAATTTATAGTAACCACTCAGTATTTAAGCCTTACGGCAGGTTCTTTTTGTGATTTATTTCCCAACAATAAATATAAAAATGTTTCTTCTGTGGACGCGCTTGCGGGTGGATTGCTCGCGATACGCTGATCCGGTGGCGGGCACAAATTGAGTCCGCCAACTCGGGTCGGCCTATCGTCCGGGCCATCCTACCCATTCTGGAAGAATGGCACAGGATGCGGCCTAGGCTCACTTACAGAGCGACACAGGTGCTAACCGACCACAGATGTTTCGGTAAGTACCTGTGTCGCATCGGGAAGGAGCCCACTACCGAGTGCCACCACTGCGGGGAGGCTTTGGACACGGCGCGACACATGTTGGAGGAATGTCCAACCTGGTCGGCGCCATGCCGTGTCCTCAGAAGCATATTAGGGATGGATCTCTCGCTGCCGGTCATGGTCGACCACATGATCGGTGACGAGGGATCATACAAGGCGGTGGTCTCCTTCTGCGAGGAAGTTCTCTTGCAGAAGGAGGCCGCGGAGAGGGAGAGGGAAGCCGACCCCCTCTCCGCCCGAAGAGTGGCCTCTGCGGCGCGTCCATGCAGAGGCCGCCGCCCCCCTGTAAGGGGCAGGCGCAGGACTGGGGGTGATGGGAACGACTAAGTCCTCCCCATCACTCCTGAAGAGGCACGGGACTACTCGGGTTTTGGGGGGAACTGCGCCTAGCTCCCTACCCTCCTCTCTGTAGGACTCAGTCCCCGTGGACATTGAGGAGGATGGAGGGCAGTCGCGGGGGAGGGGGTGGATGCCCCTCCTAAATCGCGTGCGGCGACCTCCTTCCTCGGCCGGGTGGCAGCCCTTTATCCAGGTTCCCCGAGCGAGGAACGGGGTCTCCGGGGGTCGTTGGGCGGACCGAGAAGCGTTGGAGACTCGTGAAGTCCACCGAACGACCCAGGGAAGGGAGGTGCAAGTGGGCAACCTACTTACACCCATATACAGGTAATACTGGGGAGAAGCTTCTCTTCTCCCCCGGGATCGGGGCATTCATTGTCAAGAGTGGGGGCGAATGGTTGTGTTCATTGAGTTCCCATTCGCCCCCAATTAGCTCAGGGACTGGTTGCCGTGTGGTTGTTTAATGGGTAGACTTGCCCTTCTGACCGGTCAGCCCCACATAACCCTGCATCTCTCCCAGGGGATGCAGGGTATGCTAAGAAGCATTTTCCCACACGAAAAAAAAGAAAAAAAAGGTTGAGCCGGCCCCGGCGGAGGAGAGGTATTCCCCCTCTTCACCGCCGCAGCCGGCCGAGGAGGGGAGCCCAGAGAGCGCCAATTAATGGCGCATAGGGCTCCCCTGCTGGTACTGCAGGCCAACCTGAACAACTGCCGTCAGGCACAGGACCTTATGGTCCAACGCCTGGCGGAGTGGCAGGTTGGCCTGGCAGTGGCCACCCTACCGAATCCCCGAACATCCGCACTGGTTCGGGGATGAGGAGAGTTCCGTGGCGATATGTTACCGCCGGGATCCGGCGGTGCCCCCTGTTCCGTGGTCGACAAGGGCAGGGGGTGTTGTTAGTTAAATGGGGAAGGTTTCTTGTCGCAGGATGCTACAATTCGCCGAATTGTGGCCCCGATGAACTCGGACGGTTTTTGGACCGGCTGGCCGCTATGATGGCGCCCTATAGAGCCGGTCCGGTACTGGTCCTGGGGGACCTCAACGCGAGGTCAACCAATTGGGGTAATCCCAGGACCAGTGTCCGAGGAGGGGTCCTGGTGGATTGGGCGGAGGGGATGGAGCTCCGGTTGCTAAACCGGGGCTCCGTGCCTACGTGCGTGAGGTGGAACGGCTGGTCGATTGTCGATGTTTCGTTCGCGACCGCCGCCGCCTCGCGCCGTGTGTCCAACTGGCGGGTCTGGGATGGTGAAACGCTTTCGGACCACAGCTACGTCCTGATGGACGTGGCTGTGGTCTCGGACCCGTCCTTGGACACGCCCCTCCGACGTGGCATCCATTCGGTGCCCAGATGGGCGCTGAAGCGACAGGACGGGGACCTCTTGAGGGCTGTGATTGTCGGTTCTGCCTGGCCACCGGCCAGGAAGCGCGAGCCAGAACAGGGGGCTGTGTGGATCCGAGACACGTTGCAAATGATTTGCGACGTGGCGATGCCCCGGGTCCGCAATCAGCCCCCGAGGAAGGCTGTGTACTGGTGGACGGGCGAGTTGGCTGAATTGCGTAGTACGGCCAGCCACGCCCGTCGCCAGTACGCCCGTGCTCGGCGCCGCCAATTTTCGAGCGGCGACCCAGAGCCGAGTGTCGCCGACCTGTACGGGGTGTACAGGACGGCGGCAAAGGCCCTCAAACGCGCTATTCGCGCGGCCAAGGCCAAGGCTTGGGGCGAGCTCCTGCTCACCCTCCGTGACGATCCGTGGGGGCGCCCTCATAAGATGGTGCTTGGGAAGCTCCGTCCTTGGGCGCCCCCGGTTACGGAGAGGCTGGACCCGGAGTTCTTGGGGCGCGTCGTTGACCCTCTTCCCCCTCGATGAGGGGGAGGGGAGTCGGGTACGCCCCCGGATCCGACCATTGAATGGTCGGATGAACTCCGGGTCACGGAGCGGGAGCTATCCGAGGCTCTCCGGGAGCGCCGGGAGAGGGGCAAGAAAGCCCCTGGCCCGGATGGCGTTCCTGGGAGCATAATGGGCATGGCCTTGGAGGTCCTCGGCCCGGCATTCAGGGGCATCTTAGATGCCAACCTGAGCCGGGGAACCTTCCCCAGAGTATGGAAGCAAGCGTGTCTGGTCCTCCTCCAGAAAGGAGGCAAACCCGCAGATTCTCCCTCGGCGTACCGGCCGGTATGTTTGCTCGACGAGGCGGGCAAGCTTTTCGAAAGAATCATAGCTGCCCGCCTCCGCGAGCACCTGTCGCGGGGTGATCCCGGCCTCAGCGACGGCCAGTATGGATTCCGGAGGGGGCGCTCCACGATCGACGCCTTAGAGCGTCTGCGCCTCCTCCGGGAAGAGGCTGTCGCCCGGGGCGGGGTATTGATAGCAGTGTCGTTGGACATCTCCAACGCGTTCAACACCCTGCCCTGGAAGAAAATAGAGGCGGCCCTGGAGTATCACCAGGTACCCCTCTATCTCCGAGAAGTGATCCGGGACTACCTCCGCGGCAGGGAGGTGGTTTTCGCCGGCCGGTCGCAAGTAATGCACTCGAGGGAGATTCACCGCGGAGTTCCACAGAGGTCAGTCCTCGGACCGCTCCTGTGGATACTCATTTTTGACGCGGTGTTGCGGGTTCTTCTCCCCCTTCCACGGGTGTCATCTGCTATGCGGATGACACCCTGGTGTATGCAGAGGGGGAGAACTGGAGGAGGGCCAGGCACCTTGCCGAGTCCGCCCTGGACTGTGTCGTCGGGCGAATCCGGAGGATGGGTCTAACAGTGGCCGCCGCGAAGACCGAAGCCATTTGGTTGCATGGCAACCTTGGTTCGCGGCGGTCGCCCCACGGTATGGACCTCCGGATTCGCGTCGCCGAAGTCACCGTCGAGATCCGGTCCTCGATGAAATATCTGGGCCTGATCATCGACGGCCGCTGGCGTTTCGAAGAGCACTTCGGTCTCCTAGCCCCCCGACTCGAGGGGACAGCGGCCGCCCTCGCGCGGCTGCTGCCCAATGTCGGGGGGCCACAGTTGAAAGTACGCCGCCTCTACGCGGAGGTGGTGCGGTCAATTGCCCTATATGGGGCCCCCGTGTGGTACCGCTCGCTCGAGGCCAGCCGGCGCAGTTGCGCTCTCCTAGAGAGAGTGCGGCGCCGGATGGCCCTGCGGACTATACGGGGGTACCGCACCATCTCGGTGGAGGTGGCGGGCCTCCTGGCCGTGATCCCCCCCTTCCATTTGGTGGCGGCGGAGCGGGCAGCGATTTATCAAATCGTCTGCTCCGTCGCCGCCTGGGGAGGGAACTCACGGTCCAGGAGGACGAGGAGACCTTAAGCGGAAACGCCAGGCCCGGCTGGACACGTTGGCCCGATGGAAGCGAATGCTTGCTCCGTCGGGCCGTCCGATAGTCCAGGCCCTCCTGCCCATATTTGAGATATGGTGCAGGAGGCGGGGAAGGCTGACCTTGCGCCTCACGCAGGTGCTCTCCGGCCACGGCTGCTTTGGGGAGTACCTGCATAGAATGGGGCGGGAGCCGACGGCGCAGTGCCACCACTGCGGCGAGGAGGTGGATACGGCGCGGCATATTCTGGAGGAGTGCCATGCTTGGGCAGCGCCGCGGCGTGTCCTTAGAGCCGCGGTGGAGGGGTGGGACCTCTCGCTCTCGGTCCTGGTCGACCACATGACCGAGAGCGTGGGGTCGTGGAAGGCGGCGGTCTCCTTCTGCGAAGATGTGATCTCGTACGGAGTGTAGTCGTACGGAGACGCCTCCGACGACCCTCCCTTGCCGGTGTCGGCGCCTTCCTGCCCTGGCCGGGCGAGGGACCTACGGGCCCCCTCCTCGAGCGGGGCAGGAGGGCTCCGGGAGCTATGGACCCCTCCGCCCGGGGTCCGGTTAGAGTAGGCAGTGGGGGAGATTTACCTCCCCTCGGGTATTGCATGACAGCTGGGAGGTGTCCTGTTGAGTTCTCGCGAGATCCAGGCACCTCCCACTTAGCTTAGGAGGGCGTGTGTTTTTAGTGCGGTATACCTTGGGGAGGGGATCCCTGAGGGAGTCCCACATAACCCCGGCTTGTCCCCAGAGGGCCGGGGTATGCGTAACACATTTTCACACGGAAAAAAAAAAAAAAAGGTTAGGGGACCTATGGATGTGGGGCTCTCCAGTGGTGACTCTGATCCATTGGAGGGTATAACTGCAGTGGCAATGGTCCATATCCTAAATCCTCTTGCTCCACCTCCTCGTGATGGTCCCTGGGGCACGCGTGTGCTAACGGAGCAAGGGGTGCACGTGAGGACGCTCCCTCGGGGAGTCCTTCCGTGCTCCTTGTGTCCCAAGCAACAAGATGTTTGCCCGGGGCCCCATACCGTAAACCGTACAGGACCGGAGCGCGGGGGCTTGCCTTAATCGGCCGGCTCTGCGAGGATGACAACCTCTTTCAAAATCCTTATCCCTAAGCTCAGCTGGTGGTGAAGGGGATGCCCCCGGAGTAAACGCCGGGGGTTGGCCGGGTGAGTGCATTCGGTCGCTAACTAGCACCTCTGGGGCACCTGCCCGCACCCCAGAGTAAGTAGGGCTTCCCCGCCTCCCCTTCGCCGGGGGGGCTTGAAGAGGCATGGCGGCTCTGCCTGGGGTGATGTTTGGTTCCGACCACACTCGTAGGTATTTTATGGATTTTTCAAAGATATTTGGGGCTGGGGGGATCGGCGCGAAGCGCGACGGGGGGGGAAAGACTCGGCAAAGAAGCCGAGTGGCGTTGGGGGGGCGAACCCGCGAAGGGGGAGGGAACTCCTCCTGTCGGGGGAGAGTCCCCAAGGCCTGGCACCTCGAGTTATACCCGAGGTGACAGTGTCGGGGCGGCAGGAGAGGAGACCAGTTCTTCGCTCCCGGACCCGGGGCTCGCTATGGCGTCGCTACGCGCGGTTTTACCGGGCCTACTGGCGTCGGGGCGGGCTCCGGGGATCGGGGGCGGAGAATCCCCGTATTCATGGGAGAATCCGATGTTTCCATTTTCGGTGACGGATACTCTTCCCATGGATACGGGAAGGGACGACTCCCGGGACAACGTGTCTGTACAGACGGTGTCCTCGGGGTCGTCGCTGGGCTCGGGTAGGAGGCGGAAGCGACGCGGGGGCGCGTCGAGTGCCGCGGCTGCGACCGGCACCGGGCCGGTCACGCGTTCGAGGGGGAAGCCCCCTTCGACGTTGTTACGGATGACGAACAGGTGTTCAATATCATCTCTGGCAGGAACCGTCCTAGATAAACGAACAGGGCCACCCTAGATAAATCTTCATAGCTGTTTAGTTTAGTTTAGGGCCCAAACATACGCACGACTAACTGGTAGTTGACAAAATACGAATGTTCACTCAAAGGGTACTGACAAGTACCACCCGTCATTGCAAGGGTATATAAGCCCTTGCATTTCTACTCTCGGGGGCTAGTACTATCGTAATCACGAATCGTGTCGCGTCGTGCTGCATCTCGGAAGTCAACTACCAGTGAGATCAGGCTAAAGTTCCTCTTCGAATCAAAAGTTAACCGTATAGATTCCGCGAGTTCGGTGTAAAATCTATTAGGCAGTAATAAGGTTGCTCCGAGTCCCCCGCATTGCCAGTGCGTTAACACCGTGCTTCTTAGTTTAGGTAATATCTTCTTTCAACTCTTTCTATTCTAAATTCAATCCATTCACGACAATTACACAATTGTAATACGAATTCTTACAATCAGAATATATTTGTGTTCTTTGATAATTTCGTGTAAACTCATTAAATCCGTAGTTACTGTWCCACAATCCTAATCAAGTAATTGAACGCCCACACGATACAATCTTACCGCTCGGATTGTATCAATTTAGATTATACCCGTTACGAGGCCTACTAACAATCCTAGCGACTCCCTGATTAATGCATCAGGTTCGTTCGCGACTTCTCAACCGTTCAAACAAAGATCTATTCCAACCTAGCGGCTCCCTGATTACGCATCAGGTTCGTCCGCATCCTAGCAGCTCCCTGATTACGTGATTACGCTTCAGGTTCGTCTGTACTCTCACCCAATAACCTAGCGGCTCCCTGATCAACGCATCAGGTTCGTCTGCGCACCTCCAATCCTAGCGGCTCCCCAATTACGCATTGGGTTCGTCCGCGTACCTTAACTAACAAATTGATACCATATTCCTAGAGTAATAACCCTTCGTCGGCCACTTGTGCTGCTCGCGGCCCTGGCTCAGAACTGGTGACAGCGGTGAGATTTGTTCAATTATTTTAGGATCACTTTAATTTCGGGTTTACTATGTTAAATTACTCGTAGCTGAGTATAGACGATATACTAGTTTTCCTAGTTACGTCTCGATATTATTAGATATATACTAGTTTTCGCTAGTTACACTTTTATATTAATAATATACTAGTGTTACGTCCCGGGGACCTGAACGTCCGGCGAGAAAAAAAAATATAGGGGGAGTGG
>JAQQRV010000150.1:0-11568 GCA_028455795.1 Lasioglossum marginatum | reverse complement strand
TCCCCGCAAATTCGCTTTGTCCCGGGTGGACCGTGCTTGCACGGCCGCGCACGGCCCGGTCTCGGCGCCTATAAAAACCCGGGGTTGATCATTTTCGTTGGCCTTCAAACCGCACGAAAAGGGGCAACGTCACAACACATACAATATTATATATGTATTGTCATTGGTTTCATATAGAAGAAGCGCCATTGTTAGGATTATCGTATTCGCTCTAGTATTTCTCCCGGAGCTCTCATAAATATTGGGTCTGAGAAAAAGTTCGTGGCGTTTTTTTAGTAAAATTCAACTGGTTTTCTTATAGTGTGAAAATGAATTTATTTAAACCAAATATGCTCCATTATTATCGACAATGTTCCGCCATTTTTTGGGTAGAGCCATGATGTCATCGGTGAAGAACTTCTGTGATTTCTGGTTGATAAACTGAATCCAGTGGTTTTCACTTCTTTGGTGAAAACCAGTGGAGGCTTCTTTTGAAAGCAGCTCAATTCTATTGAGAGAGTTCTGCAGAGATCGAAACAAGTGATAGTCAGAGGGTGCTATGTCTGGACTATACGGTGGATGCAACAAAACTTCCCAGCCAAGCTCTCGCAATTTTTGACGGTTCATCAAAGAATTCGGTCTATCATGTTTTTCGCGCTCAACTCATGAGGAACCCATACATCGAGCTTCTTTTTGTAGCCAGCTTTGTGTAAATGGTTCAAAACAGTTTTGTGGTCAATGACTAGCTCCATACCAATATCGACACTGCTGATATGCTTATCTTGCTGGACTTTTTCAAGAATTTTATCAGCTTTTTCAGTGATTGGACGACCAGAGCGTGAGTCATCTTTCACATCAAAATTACCAGAACGAAAGCGAGCGAACCATTTCCGCGCAGCAGATTTTGATAAAGTACCTTCACCGTACACAGCACAAATTTTGTCACAAGCCTGACCAGCGTTTTTCCCTTTGTCATAATAATATTGCAAAATATAGCGCAATTTTTCATTACTTTTCTCTATTTTCTCCAAACGCAAACAACTTTCCAACCACTGCATCAATTTCGATGTTTATACACTCAAAGTAACGCTCGAAGTTGCACCTTTCCAACGAGCGTTTAGTGGTATCGCTGCGATCTGTGTTTCCTGAGTTATCTGAAATTGATGCCATCTATCGGGAAAAACGCCACGAACTTTTTCCCAGACCCAATATTTCATTTCTTTAGCGGAATATGCGGATAATGAGCGGAAGTCATCATCCACTGTTTCAATATCGAACTACAAAGTTACGCAGGTGCCTTATGTAAAAGCTTTGCGCATTTAGGGAAATTATATGTGGGAAACAATTATATTGTTTCCGCGAAGCTTCGGAGATTATGGACAAAAATTCTGTATGCTTCCGGAGAAAACTCGGAGTACAGTATCCTCGCGATTGTAGTGATTGTTACGAGCCAGGGCCGCGAGCAGGACGAGTGGCCGGCGAGAGGGTGTTAACCCAGGAATGTAATATCTACTTGTTAATTAAAATGCGCGGACGAACCCAATGCGTAATTGGGGAGCCGCTAGGAGGTTGGATAAAAGCACAGACGAACCCAATGCGTAATTGGGGAGCCACTTGGTAGGAAAGATCTCTATCTGGACAATTGGAAAGTCGCGAACGAACCTGATGCGTAATCAGGGAGTCGCTAGGTAGTTAGTAGGCCTCGTAACTAATATAATCTAATTGATACAACCCGAGCGGTAAGGTTGTATCGTGTGGGAACGTTCAACTACTATATTAGAATATTGGACAATAATTAAGGGTTTAAGAAATTTGCTCTAATTACCAACGAACACAAATATATTCTATTTATAAAAATCTGTGCTACAAGTGTGTAATTGTCGCGAATGAAATGAACATAAAAAGGTGTAGAAGAGAAAGAAAGAATATTACCTAACTATGATGCACGGTGTTGATGCAATGGCAATGCGGGGAACTCGGAAGCAACTTTAACACTGCCTAATAGATTTTACATCGAACTCGCGGAATCTATATGGTTAACTTTGACTCGAAAGGGAACTTTAGCCCGATCTAACTGGAAGTTGACTTCACGAAATACAGCACGACGTGACTCGATACGTGTCTACCGAAGTACTAGCCCACGAGAGTAAGAACCTAAGGGTTTATATATCCCTACAATGAATGGATGCTCTGTTCATAATCTAATCGCGCTTAGAGATTAGGGCTTAGGGCCAGACTCTCATTTTTGTCACTTCTAATGAGATCGGAGCCAGAGCTCGGTCCTAAATTAAAGGGTTCAACTATGATATGAAAGGTTATCTAGGACGCTTCCCCCCAGAGACGATCTGGAAGAGATTCCTATGAGAAAACGAACGGAATATATTCTCTATCCATAACATGATTTTCGAGTATGCGGATGATGTGAATTTGTTATCCCCACTACTAGGAGGTTCCCCCTTGGGCGGTCGATCGCGCTACAAAGAAACATTATCCGAGCTCGCAGAGCCGCAGCTTTCGGCATAGATCAAAGGCCTACATATCGATTGTAATGGTAACGCAAATTCAAAAACTTTTATTTTTCATTCTTTTTTACAGAACTTTTACCAACGTATTCGTGAGATTTTTCTGATTAAAACAAGACCAAACACGATAGCAAGTGCAATTATATTTAAATAACCGTGTTCAGCGGTCAAAATTCGCTTCCAAGTCTTGCATGTTAGTTTCATTCATAATTTCTTCATTTTTAGTTCCACTTTGTTGTACGATTCCACGCTGTACGAAACTTTCATCAATAGATTTGTGAGATTTCCCTGTTTAAAAACGACCAAACTCGATAGAGTTTCAATCTTATTTACCGATATCACAGCGAGGTATTATCACGCTTTAAATCAGTAAGTATGATCCGAATTATGCCGTATATAGATTGATTTTAATTAGAAAAATCTCAGAAATACGTTGATAAAAGCTTTGTAAAAAAAGAATGAAAAATAAAAGCTTTCTAATTTGCATTGACATTGTAATCGCTACGCAGCCTTTTGAACTGTGCCGGCTGCCTCGACGTTCAGTCCCTCTTTGTCGTTTACGCGCTGTCCTTCTCTATGTTCGGTAAACGTTGTAACAGACCTAGCCGAGGCCTGTGACGAACGGTTTTCGCCAGACCCCCCGAGCATACACGAGAACCCCCGAACAGCGTGAACACAATACAACCGCCCGTACCGCGGTACAAACAGAAATCGAAAACGGTAATTTTCAAAATGTAATACAAAAAGTTATACGTCACCACTAAAATACCCTTCCGCATCACCAACCCTCATCACCATCCTATAAAAGCTGCCGAGAACACAGTAGAACCACGTGAGTCTGCCTGGAGATATCCAGACGAACACCAGCCTACCGGAACCCAGCTCTGTGAGTATTGAATCCGCTAATCCGTCTCTAAGACGTTCCTGCCGCCGACCACGAGTACGTTTGCCGTGCGAACCTCTCGTTGTCGACATCCTGATTTCCTCCGGTGAGAACTGTGTTCCACCGAGGCAACACTCCAGCGAGTCCCTGGCACATTTCGTAAAGACGGGTCGTCTGCGAAACCCGGCTGAGCTAGAGGTGGCGAGTCACCCCTCGAAACTCTCCGACCAACCGCCTAGAGAAAGGTTTACGTGTCCGGCTGAGTCACCGACACCTCCGTAACGACGAGTCGTCGACGGAATCGGCAGAAGGAGATCCGGTGTAAAACCGCCTCCAATTCTCCGAAGAAACCACTCGGGGGAGAATTGACGTACGGCGAGTCGCCTGCATCAAGTGCTCCATTTGCACCCGGCCTAGGTAGGGCGATCACGGCGAACGCCACGATCAAACTCCCTCCATTCACGAACACCCGATCCTGCACCACCAAGTTGGACGACACGCGTCGTCCACCAGGGCTCCGCACGCCGCGTCGGCAAACACCGCGTCCGCGAAGCACATCCCCGCAAGCACCGTATCCTCGAGCTCCGCGTCGGCGAACACCGTATCCGCGAAGCGTCGCAAATCCCGAGCACCGCGTCGATCTATAGTTAACCGCTTGCAAAGGCAGCGAGCATAATCCAGACAACGAATACACGAGTCGTTATTCATCCTCACACCGAACTCCTCGTCGTTTTCGAACCCTGGTCCGACGAGCACATTCAGCACCGAGGAGTACCGCCGATAGAGAATCAGCACACCGACGAACCGGACCCGTTACGACGTCAAAGAATGTAGTACCATTTCGTTTCCTGAGATTCGATACCCCCGAGGTTCTCACATCATTCGCGGGAACACTGTACGCTGGTAAGTATGTTATTTCTAAAAGTCTTCTTTCGTTTCGAAGAGATATGTAGATTTATTACGCACCCAGACATTTTGTATTGTACAAAATGCGTCCCAAGATGAAAGAGGAATTTCAGAGAATCAATGGGAAAGAATTATTAACACTTTCACAGCCGGAGGTTGCGGCGTGAAAGACTAAAATGAATAGGCATGCAATTTCTGAATGGCTTTGCCTGAATTCTGCAAGATTCTGTTTGTTTGCATCTTAATCGTGGAACCTCTAGATGTTTAACCCTCTCGACCCGAAGGACGTACGGTGTACGTCCTCACGATCTATCGTATGCAGACGAACGATCTAAAAAACGTATTTTTTAAATTTTCAATATAGGCCCACATAAAGAAGTTGTAAAATACAACTTTTAGTATTTACAATTCTGATCAATTGCAATTTTTGAAAGAATCTTTTTTCACATCCTATAGCAAACTAATTGCTCTAGCTTCCAAAAAAAGTTCAAATCGTATAGTACAATTTACTATTAACTTAAAAAAGTTATCGTCTTTTTAAGAGTGTCTGAATATTAGTGGGAGTCACTGTATATCTGTGATTGTAAGGAAGAACGCCGCATGGCACTTCCTTCATTTTCGAGATATTGCTGTTTGAAGTTTTGATTACTATTTCTTTGACATAGCACATTGGTTAAAATGCATTATTTTCTGAGCCTTTCGAATTGGTTTTCATGATTTTTTTTATAAATACGTAAATCCTATACTCGAAAGCTCAATTAATGCATAAGGTCAGATTTTTTGAAGTTATGACATATGGCGTTTTACCTGACAATCCACAGATATGTTAGACGACGATGCTCGGAACCCGAAATGTTTTGGGTGCTACGATCAATTCATTGTTAGCAGTCGTGGCATCAATGAGCAAAAACGCTTCTATGGAAAAATCAGAATGTGAAGATGAAAATGAATCAGAACTTAGTACAGTAAACTTTACTTTCCAACAGCCGTGTTTTGCACGGACAGTGATCATACCCAGACACTATTTTTCATTTATGACTGCGTCTACCGCGCCGACCGCGCCGACCGCGCCGAGCGAGACTTCAATAGAGAGCCGAACATAGAGAAGGACAGAAGACCAGTGGAGTGTGTAGGCACTGAAAAGTGATCGTGCCCACGAACCCGGACAGTAAAGGGGCGTTTACTGCAGTGATACAGATAGTGATAGTCACATTGACATAGATATTGAAAATCAAGCAATAGCCGGCCCTACGTCGGCCTCTGTCGGGTCGGAAGAGTTAAAATTGTTAAAAATACAGATGTCACAATAACGCCGACCTACGTCAGCGCGACTAGCAAAATAGTAAAAAGAATCTACTCCTTGGAGTCTGTTATTGTAGTTGCACTTCGTTATTATGAAAATATATTGGATTAAGAAATATTTGTAAATATAACACGGTCCAACAAATTTCAACATTTTATTGACATTTCGATTCTCACTATGCGATTCTTATAGAATTTTTGTCATTTCAGATCTGACCCATCTCTACGTAGATCCTCATCTTTACGGTGAACACCACACACGCACACACATGCACGGGATCTGATATCTGCCACGTCCTCGTCGTAGATCCTGGGTTATGCTAAGAGCAGATAGTGAAAACATTATTTCGCCAAGACTCATTTTGAAGGTTACTTAAAGGACATAAAATGACATTTTTTGAAAAAATGTTTCAGACAAAAGTTTCTTGTTTTTTTCGCATAGAATCTGAATCCGTAATAAAAGATACCATGTTCCATTTGAAAAATGTAACTTCCGGTCTCAATCACTTATTTCCAGCCGAAACCAGAAGTTAAAAATATCACCATCTGATAGAGCGCATCTGATTTATAAAAGAATCACTTTGACTTTTTGAAAATAACCTATTTTCTAGATTATAAATGCGTGGTACGGGTGGTCTGAGACACCCGGTATATTACATAGAATAAATTCTATTTCATATTTAATCGAGAGTGGTTTATTATGTACTCATATTCCAATAGATTATGGGCCCAGCTGACGATACCATATTACGTCGTGTACCTAGTTACGTTGTGTATAAGGAACATTTTCTGAGAAATTACGTTGTGAGATAGTTTGCCGTGTGTTAAATATCGTGCATAGACACAGTGGTTTTAAGAAACTCAAATAAGACGATGGATAAGGAAAGGAATATCAAATCTTTCGACGGCGAAAAATATAGTACGTGGAAGTTTAGAATTCGCGGCTTGTTAACCGAGTTGGACGCAATAAAAGTGATCGATGACAACATTCCGCGAAAGCTAACGACGGAATGGATTCGGGCTGAAAATCTCGCTTAAAATGTTATAGAATATTTGTCGGACTCATTACTTAGTTTAGTAAAGACAAATAAAAGTGCTAAAGAAGTGTTATGCAGTTTGGACGCTGTGGCGGCCAACTTCCTACCCTCGCCACAAGATAGACAGACAGTCAAAGGACCTTTTTCGATCCGTCACCGATTCCTATATATACAGTCCCCAACCGCCTTCCGACATCCCAGCGTTTAAGGCTAGATAGCCTTACCGATGAGTCCTCTAGCAGGTCTAGGACGAAACCTTCCCCTTCCTTTTCCTCCTCTCTCTCACATAAGAGCCGCCAGAACGCTATTTATGAGCAAAAGAGTGTTGCTACGCAGTTAGCATTACGAAGAAAACTATTAATTCTAAAATTCCAAAATGATGTGTCGCTATTAAAACATTTTACGGTCTTCGATGAGATAATTTCGGAACTATTAGACGCGGGTGCAAAAATGGAAGAAGCCGATAAAGTGTCACATCTGCTGTTAACATTGCGCGCGTCTTACGATGATGTAATAACCGCGATCGAAACATTATCGGAAGCCAATTTGACACTTGCATTTGTCAAGACGAGGCGGACCATGAGGTCAAATTGACGAGTGAAACCCGTGATACCAGCCTAAAGGTGCTTCATGCCGAATTTAATCAAAACCACAACAGAAATTTAAAAGATATAATAAGGCAAACAGAAAACGAGAAGTAAAATGCCGCCACTGTGGCAGAAAAGGACATATCAAACCGGATTGTATTTATTACAAAAGAAGCATCCAGCAACAGAGGGCTGAATCGAATAAAACTGTGCAAACCGTTAATATGACTCAACCTTCGACGAGTTCATCAACGCCCATCAAGTTTTGCATTCATGGTGGGAGATTATGAATCAGAAATGCAGGGGACAAACAAAATCACCTTCTTCTTGGATTCGGGGGCATCGGATCACCTAATCAACAGGGAAGACCTGACCCGAAATTTCAAGGTGTTGCAAACGCCAGTACGAATTTCTGTGGCGAAAAATGGGACATACATTGCAGCGACAAAACAAGGAGAACGCTGAATGTTTCTACTAACTTGGGCATCCAGGGAACCGTGGACAATGTATACTACTGTCCAGATGTGCCGTATAATTTACTGTCCGTTCGAAGGATCCAGCAGGCAGGCATGACAGTCGTTTTCGACACGGAAGACCTTAAGATAAGTAAAAATGAAAACGTCATAATGTCAGGTAAGCCCCTAAACAATTTAACTGGCATAGAATATTTTTTTGTCCATGTCTCTAGAACTATAAAAGATAATTATGATTTATGGTATCAGCGTTTAGGCCATATCGGACAATCAAAATTCTTAGAACTAAAGAATAGAAAAATGTTTGCAGATATAAATCGAGTAGAGAATGTTGCGGTTAACGACAATCTTTGCGAAGCTTGTACAAACGGCAAACAAGCGCGATTACCATTTCGAAACTCGAAAGATAAGAAATATGTAAAACGACCGTTATTCATTGTACATTCAGATGTTTGTGGTCCAATCACTCCTACTACAATTAACGAAAAAAATTATTTTCTACTGTTTGTTGACGAATATACCCACTATTGGTAAATTACTATACGTTATTATGTTGCAAAGAGCGAAGCTCATTTTAATTCTAAATTAGTAAACTTGTATTGCGATAATGGCGGGGAATACTTGTTAAACGAAATGGAAGATTATTGTGTTGAAAAAGGCATTACATGACAGTTACTTGACAGTTCCACGAACCCCACAGCTAGTATTTAATATGTTACAATACACGTGTAGTCCGCAAAACGAAGTATGCTTCTCAAGGTAAAACAAAAGGCTGTCTGTGAACATAATTGGCCAGTATTTTGCTAATAAAGGTTATGAACAAGAAGAGTAAGGTTTGTAAATCAGGTTAAAGTGTATTTTGTTCATTTGTATCTTTTAACACTGGAAAACCAATCTCGAATCATGAAAATAAATAAACACGGTTATTGTAATTGGTCAAGCAGGACATGTGGAAATTGCGATTTTTGAGTGACGTCACTTTTGTAATGCTGCGAATTTCGACCGGAAAGTGCAGCCTTGACAAGCCTATGGCCTATGACCTATGGCGTCCGGCTTGCTAAACTTCAATATTAGTGGATGCACGCATACGCGCACACAAAAGTCAATGGGAAAGTAATATTTTTCTCGATTCTCGTGTTATTTTATGTATTGTTATAGTGTACCGAAACGGACGCGGTAGAGTATATATGAGGGAAACGTCTAATGATATTAAGAAAAATTGTACATGTACATATTGATTACTATTACTATATAGGTGTACATTCGTAAACAAAATGAAATTCGATATACACACGAGAAAGTAAGGCTGCTATTAGACTAGGCCACCATTAGTGGCGCCACCGAATTGAAGAGCTTTTAATGAATCGGTAACTGGTGGTACCGCCAAGCGTTCATTCCCGCTGTCGATGCAACGCTGTGCCGTGCTATTGTTTTTATAATAGAAAATTGCTCTTTTATTAAGAAAGAGGAGGAGAAGAAATCGGAAAATGCATATACATCCGATGTTAGTATCAAGAGAAGACAAAGGATTGTATTATTCCTTATTTTATGAACTTTGTGATTGTCCGGTTGTGTGCATGGGTCATTTCTTCTTGCAACTTCCTGCAACTGCTCCTCGCTATTCTTATTTATTGGAATTGAGCTGGACTTGGAAAAACCCCTCTTTCACCATAAAATGGATCATCAGGAGGGTAGACCGTCCCGTATGGGAAGTAACTCGCTTAGCCGTTCCAGGTCAGCATGGTAACCGACACAGGAACGTTTCCAGCGGAGGCCACGGGGAGGCGGAGTTACCAGCTTAACGCTCGGTCCCGTTATCAAATTCAATTTCATTTCTACTTGTAGAATATGCTCCCGTAGTTTGGCCGGAAAAACCCGGGACACCCTGTATATTTCGATGTCAATGAAATTGATGGACAGGCTAAGTTTTTAACCCTTAGCACTCGAGTGATGACTCAGAGTCATCATTAAAAAGTGCTGTACCATTATTCAAAATATTGTTTACATTATTAAATATATTGGTATCTAATCAATTACTAAACCTTCAAGTAATAAAAAAGCATATACAATAGAATTATGAAGAAATGTTTAATTTTCAAGTTAAAATAGCTCCGAGTGCAAAGAGCTAAATAATGATCGTTAATCATTTGTGTCGCAAATTCACGTTACACGGTGCAATATAAACATTACAGTTGGTACTTCAAAGTCCGCAAACGACAGGGAAACGTTTCAACTGAAAGTAGTTTTTAACTATGTAATAAACAGACAGCAAATTAATTTTCCAGCTAGTAAATCACAATCTTTTCAGGGTCACGAAGTTCGTAGATCGTCAAAGTTAGGTTTGATCGGGGTCGAACATTATAATAATACATAGAACATCTGGCCTAGATTGAAGCTGGCCCCTAAAATACTTTCAAATTCCATGAACCATTGAAAGTTACCGAAGTAATTTTATGTGTGTTCTGCACGCAACCTAAATAAGTTGTTAACATTCGAACATAAACCAGAACTAACAGGAGAGTGACGCGAATTCTAAGTGGCAAATAACTGCGTAAAACATTTACGATACGGCAAATCACCGCTGTAAATTGTCTATAAACATTCCATGACAAGGTCATGAGAAGGTCGATGAAGATCTCCGCGAGGATTGATCTCAATATTCGTCATGTCGCGAAGAGAAAGAAACTTTCACCTAAATTGGTTCCATCCCAGATTCGTCAAGCAAACGACCTCAAAACGAGATTGCAGTCAAATGTCCAAGCTCCTTCCAATCAGGACTGGTTCGGAATTAGTTGAAGGAGGGAATCAAGAAACTTATTTTTTATAGGTTCCATGGATTGTAGAATTTTTTTGAAAAAAAACTCCGTTAAAGTTTTCTTCGTAACGTCTTTGTCGTCGTTTAACGAATGCTGAATGATATTCAGTGGATAGTATAGGTGCTATAGCAATACTAAATAATTATTACAGTTAAATTGACGCAATGAATATGCGATTTATTTGTAACGTGTATGTAGATAATTCACGGTTCAAACTTTGTTAACCCTTTGCACTCCGAATTATTTTTCAATTTTGTTGCCAACAATTCCCTACTATTTTAAGTGTTTTATTTAAAATTTACTTCAAAGGACACGGAAATTTACTTCCTTGACTGCTTCTTATTTTAAACAATTTTGTTTACTAATTACATTAAATAAAACTTTGTTGTAATTTATGTTTGTATTCAACTAAAAAATAAGACAATTAAATAAATAAAGGGAAAACCAAATACAGTAGGACCTCGATTAACCGGATCCCGATTATAAACAAATATGCGTTTAAATATGATTATATTCTGAAAGGGAAATCAATTTTCAAAAATAAATAATTTATTTTGGAATATAATGTGTACATTTTAATTATTTCTCTCGGGTCTTGATTTATCCGGGCTGCTTGTCTCCTGATCAAGCCTGGTACTCGAAGTCCTACCGTACATATAAAAACCCGTTTTATTTACATTTTTCTTTCTCTAATGTCGAGTCACACTCGACAGAGCAGTGCAAAGAGTTCATATTTTTCTCATGGACCTATTTTTGACAAACTGATAAACAAATTGATAAAATATAATTATTAGACCGCGAAGCTTTACGGGCAATTTATATAACGAAGAAAGAAACGAACCAAGAATTCAATTTTTAAACAAAATGGAGCCGTATTCAACATAATTGAATCCCGTTGTCTTATAATTACTATTTAAATTTAAAAATGTGACCCGCAATAAACATGTAGACAATGCTATAATCAAATCGGTTTTCTGGAAAAACAGGTTAATCAGTTGACCTGGTTGCAGAACCATTTGCATATTATTGAATGCTATAAGATGACAGGAATAATGGAAGAAGC
>JAQQRV010000149.1:0-11633 GCA_028455795.1 Lasioglossum marginatum | reverse complement strand
GTAACAATTTCATCGATCAACATTTCATTCGACACTAACTCGACGAACGCGTGCGCTTTAATTTATAATGATATCGGCTTCGCGAAGTTCTTCAATTATCGACATTATTTCATTGTTATGGCCGGAATGATCGGCGTTCTTCGAAGACGTTAATAATTTCAGACGATCAACGAGTTCGTTTGGATCATCCCAATGCACGTAATCGATCGGATTGTTGATCACGCGCATAGAAGTTGGAAGTTGAATCCCCCTCCCACCTCGCGAAAACATCGTCCTATAATTTTCTTATACTTGTAGCCTCTGTTTCCCATTATCTGATTCCCGCGTCCATGTGCATGCGTAAGAATGAGAATTCTTTTATACATGTTCTTATCCTTCTCACTGTACAACCGCTCGTCGGGTATTCTATTGAATATCAATTCGTAAAGACCGCGAGTCCCCTCGTACCGTACCCTTTTAATAATGATATCATCGTTGTTGTCCACGAACGTTGAATTTCCCAGCATCAGTTTATCGTCTCGGAGATATACTCCGTACACGTTGTCGGAATTTTTCGTTGGCCCGGTAAAAAATTTTTCTAAATATTCACGCGCCAAAGGCCCCAAATTCTCGGTTAGACATTGATTTTCCTCTCGATGAGTTTCCGGATTTCCAAAAATATTACGCATCGAAGATTCCAAAGATGCCGTGCTCGGTGATTCGAAGGTATCCTCGTCGAAGGTATCGTCGTCGGCTCGATCTCATCGTCATCATCGTTGTCATAGTCGTTGTTGTCATCGTCGTCGTCAGGATATATTTTTTTTGAGGCGAGCGTTACATTGGCTTCGTCATTCTTTTCCTTATTCACATTCTTCTTTATTCTTTTTTTCACCGAGGATGATGGCGTTCCCCTAATCTTCTTTTTTTCCGTATGGGGGACGGTGGCGGTGTTTCCTTAATATCTGAGAACGCGTTGTCATCATCCACGTTCGGTTTTATTGTATTGACAGTAGTAGAATTTTGAACTAGCTGTTCCAACGGTTCGACGATTGGTCTTAAAGTTGTTCGCAAATTAAATACTTTTAACGTCTAAATACTTTTTATGATATTTATGATATCACTGGTTTTCGCTATTTCGTTCGCGATTGAAGCTCGCAACTTCGCCTTTCTTTTCCCTTTTTGAACTGACATATCGGAAGCGTAAGAGAGAGATTTATAGCCACGATACAGCATCGACGACCCTTACCGAACAACTGTGCTCGCTATAGTACGACAAACTCGTTAAATCCGCGTCTGTAACGGCCGTGATTCGCAGGGCTGTCTTTATCAATTACGAGAAATCCATACTTCTTTCGCCAACAATTCACGCATAACGCGCTAAACGTTTCGAACGACATATCGGTATTCACATGATCCTGATGAATGTGACGCAAGTTCATGGTATCTTGTTTGAACAGAATCAGCAGATTGACATTGTCACGAATTAAATGTTTAGGTATTCTCGCGTACGACTGACCCAGGTAGAAGCAATCGACGCGCGAATGTCTACCCATCGCGAAATACTCTCTCATGATATTCTGCTCATCGCACGCCACGTCGTCGAAGATAAATATCGAATCGGGTCGTGCCTCTGCGGGACGGATTACGTCAGCGTTGTCTGCGAACGCGAAGTAGCCCACATCCTTCCCCACGGATGAGAACAGTTTGCTCAAGTATCGATATTTTGGCTGACACAATGATTTCGAGTACACGTAGACATTAGCGAATCTTTGATCTTTGAGCGCGAGCCCGTTCGCGCTCTCCAGCAGGCTAATCATAACGTTCGTTTTACCACATCCTGACCGACCGCTTATCACACATCGTACATTGGCTGGTAACAATGATCCATGTTTTCGCATCGTCTCGTCGCGATCGTCGAACGCGCTACACGTTGGAACACGAATATCCAAAGATTGTCTTACAAATCGCATGCTCTGAATGATTCGATGAGGGGGGTGGGGTGGGTAGTATTTATACGAGAGCTCGAACGCTATCGGTATCAGTCACTCTTCGTGTTTCCCCCCACTCCGAACGTCGGGAAAAAGGATCCGTATTCTTTTAAAATAACTTAAAATAACTTTAAAATAACTTATGCGCATGAATCATCGTTCACAACGGCGTCTCGGTTCGCATACGGGTAAGGGGTTTTTAAACAGAGCTATAAACGCGTTGCCGTTCGAATTGCATATACCTGGTTATCAATTCTGCGATCCTGGTACGAAACTGACCGCGCAATTGGCTCGTGGGGATCGAGGAATCAATCCGTTGGACGCAGCCTGTCGTGAGCACGATATAGCGTATTCACGGTACAAGGATCGTGAAAATCGTCAGCCGATCGCGTTTTGGCGGATCGAGCGCTACAGCGTGTGACGTCCGGAGACGCCGCGTTCGGAGAGAAGGTGCCCGCGGCTGCCGTGTTGGCAGCCATGAAAGCTAAAACGAAATTAGGCATGGGTCTAAAGAAACGGGAGAAACGACTACGAAACATGAGAAAGAAAATCCGAATTCTCCCAATCGCCGAACGTGGTGGTTTTCTGCCGCTGCTGTTGCCTGCTTTGTCGGCTATAGGAGCATTGACAGGTGGTGCAGCGGGAGTAATGAAAGCCGTAAACGCCGCGAAAGCCGCGAAAAAACAATTGCAAGAAGCTGAGCGACACAATCGCGTCATGGAGGGTCGTGGGATACGTCTCGCACCGTATATGCGCGGAAAAGGTTTGAAGGGGGGGGGGAAGAGGAAAAAAAACAACGAAGAAAGAGAACACGACGACAGACGTCGAATTGATGGTTGCCTGTAAAAGATTACCATATTTTCGCGGGGTTTTTATGCGCGATGATTTGCTAGGACGCGCGTGGGTAAACGAGCGTGGTATAGTCAATCTAGATAATAGTCGTGGACCGGGAACGCACTAGGTCGCATACATAAAACACGGCTCGCGTGTCAAATACTTTGACAGTTTTGGAAATCTTCGACCGCCGATCGAGTTGATTCGCTATTTCGGAGCGAACACGACGATCATATGTACGAACGTTTTCAAACCTATGACGAAAGCGTGTGCGGACAATTGTATGTGAAATTTCTCCGAGAAACTACGTTATAAATTCTCTGGGAAGACTCTCTCTGCATGATGTATGCGAAAAAATCATTTACATTCACGTTGTCGGGGAGAGGCAGCGTACTGTCGTCCAAGTACTTTCCACCCATAGATCTGAACAATGGTGAATACGAGCTGGGATTGCTCGATTTACAAACTTATTATACGATACCTAACATCAGCGCCAACATCGGAAACAATCGATTCTACTTCGGTGAAAAAGATGAGGCGATTGTCATCCCCGACGGTTCGTACGAATTGGAAGCGATCAACGCATACTTGAGGCGTAAAATACGTGCGCGATATCCCCCCAAAAATGGCAACGAGTCGTCCGCCGCCTCCGACATCGAATATCCGCTAATCATACGAGCGAACAACAACACCATGAAAAGTGAAATTATAAGCAAATATCAAATAAACTTTACAAAGTCCCGCAACGTGGGGTCTATCTTAGGATTTTCACGTGTTTTACCTCCGAACGTGTGGCATACGTCGAACGCACCTGTGAATATTATCAATGTGAATATCGTGCAAGTGGAATGCAACGTAACCACCGGATCGTACGACAATGGCAAACTCGTTCACACGATACACGAGTTCGCGCCCCAGGTACCGCCAGGATATAAATTATCGGAAATGCGAGTCATTTACCTTCCGATCGTTGCATGAGTAATTGACGATTTAACGATTCGCATAGTTGACCAATCCGGACGTTTGATTGATCTTCGAGGTGAAGAAATCACGGTGCGACTACACGCGCGACGAAACAATGCTAATTCATAATAATACAGAATTCCATACGTTGAACAACAGCAGCAGCAACACATCGATTCGCAAGAAACTAACCGTCAAAAAAAACGTAAAATCGTCGATTCGTGAGAAATTGATTGTGGAAAAAATGAAAAGTATCTAGGATCTTTGGGATTTATTGTTAAAAAGTGAGAGGAAAAAAGTTATCTATAGACGCCTCCGTGTAAAAAGCTTCATATATTTTTATTTTTTAAATTATATACATATATAGTATTTTTACAATGTTGCCGGGTCAACCTGAAAACAAAAAATAGTTTTAATTATTAATTGTAATTAATAAATATATAAAAATAGTAACTTTACTCACAAACATCATGTCCATTTCTGTCACGAACTCATCTGTTTGGATGCCATATCTATTCATCGCAAATAGCCAGCCTTGCAAGAAGCCCGCCTTCTCCTGTTGATAATATAAAAAATATCTTTGTATTAATCAATAATAAAACAAACATAAAATATTTTAATATTTCTTTATACATATCAATAACACTGTTCCCTCCGTTCCATCAACAAGCAAATAGGTGTCCATGCTGGTGTAGAGAATTGTTTTGAGCTTGGCGTCGACAACACCCGTTCTTTTAAACACTTACCCCTCCAGGGAAAAGATGCAACGAAATCTCCGTTCGCGAGATTAGAAAAGACATTAGTAAGAATAACTGGAATCTCAACTCATGAATCTACGCTTCAATCAACGCTAATCGGGAGAACTGATAAAGCGGTGTCTAGTGTCCAGATGTCTCGGGGCTTGGGCAACTCGACACCAGCCTCCGTGAAAGGATACTGCTACTGCAATTCGTTAGATTAGAAAAAGCTCGATAGGGAAAAGACTGTGCGAAACGATGTGTTAAGATGTCTCGGGGCTTGGGCAACTGGACACCAGCCATGAATAAATACGAGTTTAATTGTATGAGTAGAATGAGAAGGAGGAGGAGGATTTTTTTTAAATGAAAAATAAGATCTTTCACATAATTTTTTATTCAATAATTATTTGACAAAGTATATATCAATATAAGCGGTTTAAGTAATTTTTCGAACAATGTTCGTCAATGGGCTGTACTCCACGATACTATCGTGTATCATCAAGCAGTAGGCTGTTGTCGATGGGGGGACGTTGGTTCGACATTCGAATTCGATTCGCACGTCGATCGCGGCATTTTTCAGCGCTTCGTTTTGTCGGGAACAATCGAGAACGACGAGTGGACCGTATTGCAGGAAATCCATGACATCGAGTAGCGCTTCGCCGTTTCCATAGTACGATTCTTGGAATTTTGCATACATGTCGTAGAGCAATGCGTATTTACCTTTCTCGAAATCAATATTTAAGTGATCGTATGGATAGGTTTCCGAGTTCAAGTAAAGCCGAATATTTGACAATGCGCAATGATCGAATCGTGTAGCCGTTTTCGTTAAGTTATTCTTTCGATTGGTTTGCAAAGCGAATATCACATATCGTGGTTTTTCCATTTGCGGAGCCGTTTTTATCGCCCATGTATGCTTCGTAGTCGTCTGTATTAGAGGATATTCGTACAGATCCCACGATCGAAAGCTCATACCGATCGGTCTGTCGCTGTCTAAAATACGTAACATGGACAGCTTATGTATTCCATCCAATGCGACGTGTGGCATTCGCCACTGAATTTTGTATAGATTAAGATCAGAATAAGTTTCGCGTTGTCGGAAGAACGCGTTCGCGTCGGTACGCGAGCGAATCAAAATCAATTCATATCGAGCATTTATCACAACGCGTTTGTAGTCTTCGCAGAAACCTAATAAAACGCTCATAGGTACGCAAAAGTTGAAATTTATCGCAGCCGTGATCATTGCTGTCTGCTTCTGCCTGTCATCGCCATACAGCCAACCATACAGCCAACCGCGTTGGACAACGCGTCGCTTCTCGTTCTGGACAGACTCACATAATTCTTCAGATTTCCACTCCGTTCAATTCGTAGTGTATTTCCTCGAACATAAACGCAACGGCATTATTCTCGAGAGTTGCCGTATCGATGCGGGATTCTCCTTCTGCTCCAGCCGATAATTCGAGTCTTCCTGGTAAACTAAGTTTTCCCTCAACGTATAGGAAGCTTTTACACGGGAGCGTGTACAGGTCTTGTTGTTGAATGGGTATCCTTATCTCGTCGCTATTTTCAAACGTCGTGTTGGCATATGGATTGTACGTGTGCAGCTTAATCTTTGTTATATGATTGTCGAAGATCGGCGCTTCGGAGATGTTCAAAATGTCGTCAAACATGACTTTTCCCTCTCACTTTTTAACAATAAATCCCAAAGATCGTAGATACTTTGCGTTTTCCACGGTCAATTTCTTACGAATCGACGACTTTACGTTTTTTTCCACGGTTAGTTTCTTGCGAATCGATGTGTTGCTGCTGCTGTTGTTCAACGTATGGAATGTCGTATTGTTATGAATTAATATTGCTTTGTCGCGCGTGTAGTCGCACCGTGATTTCTTCGCCTCGAAAATCAATCAAACGTCCGGATTGGTCAACTATGCGTATCGTTAAATCGTCAATTGCTCGTGCAACGATCGGAAGGTAAATGACTCGCGCGGGCGTTTCCGATAATTTATACCCTGACGATACCTGGGGCGCGAAAAATTAGGAAAAGTTTGATTGGGAATAAAAAGACTATGCAGAACGGTATGTCCAGATGTCTCTCAAGGCTTGGGCAACTCAACACCAGCCTGCGAAAGAATGCTGCTACTACATATTATGAAACTCTCCTCTTACATCTCGAACGATATAGATAAGAAAAACCGTGAAAACATGTTCAGGCACAATCCTACACGCATTGTAATGGTAAGGAAAACTCTATCCTCCGCTCTGAAAAGTACGCAGCGAACCGTACGGTGTAGCGGAGAATGAGTTGAGATTCTCTGTCACGGTGAATGGTATGATGTAGCGGAGAATGAGGTCACTAAATCTGATGAAATTCGCATTCATTGTTACATCAGCATATATAATATCATATTTTCATATTTCATGCTCCTGAGAAACACGTTCGAACACGAAAATATATATACTTTATCAAATAATTAATGAATAAAAAATTATGTGGAAGATCTTATTTTAATATCATGTATATGTCATTTTACAATAAAAAAATATAATAATTTAAAACATTTTAATATCATGTATATGTATATGTCATTTTACATTTTATAATTATTATAACAAATTTTTCTTGCCATTTCCTTCATTATTCATTGTTTCCTGCGAACAGATAGAGTTATATATATACTTTAGTTTTAATTATATATACTTTAGTGTAATTTCTCTTTAACAATTTTTATTTTACCTTCGAGCGATGATTCGTTGCCGAATCCGCAGACGTCCATACCGCGCGGATTTGGAGGGATTGTATCGAGATCGACTCCGATCGGTACGTTGCCACAGTTCGCCCCGCAAACGTATTCGCAGGATCTCGACCAGGCGCGATGCTCTTTCATGGGGTCATCGTCCACCTCCCATCGAGTCAATCGTATACGACATTCGAAACATTCGACGCTATCCTTATCACGCAGATGGAAAAATCCTGCGGCAGCGAGTTTCTCGGGTTGAACGATATGTGGGTGACGCCAGTTGTGAAAACTTTGAAGTCTATCACGCTCAATGCGATAATCGGTGCTGTGGGATCCTGATCGGATGTTGTTGTTGCAACGATTGTAGGATCCATCCCCGATTTCTCAATTATTATGAAACACTGTGTGAAAAAAATCAAACGTAAAAAAGAGGTGTCATGTTTTTGGTTTTGACTCGTGGAAAAAATTCAAAGATATGGATGCGTTTTATAACTTATGGATACTTTACGTGCTTTTTTATAATTTTCAACACATGCTCAAAATGTTTACACTTCGCGCAGACAGCAATGGTATGGTTTCGTTTGAATGTTTTCTGTCGGTTGCCAACAGTGAAGTCGACACGTTCGCTGTCAGCAATTTTGTACATGGGATCGTGAACTAATATATCGTGGACAATTAAAATCTTCTAAATTTCTTGAGTTTATATTCATTTTATGAAGGATGTCTCTCTCAAAACATCCACCTTTATATGCTATGATTCGTGAAATCGCGCACACAATTTTGTATAACATCACCTATATCATTCTGTTGATATTGTACATAGCCGAAATCGGTAAATGGAATCCCGTGTGTACCGTGCAGACCTTTTGTCAGCATCGGATAAACAGTGTAAGTTTTTTCCCAAACAAAATTCAGCCAGTTTGAATGAATCGTTGCAACAAACATTGATTACGGCTAATTCTTTACATAAAAAATTTTTTTCTACAATGAATCCATCCATGTCAATGATGTGTGTGATCTGATCCATCTAAATAAAGAAAGTTTTCTCGCCAGACTTTCCATCGTTTTTTAAAAAATATTTTTATTGTACTTACCGTTGAACAAAGGGAGATGCGTGAAATTGGCTTGTCAGATGGTAATAATACAAGATCACACACAATATAACTTTTGTATAGCAACCGTGGTTTGTTTATCGAATAACTTTTGACGACAACTGTGGTGAGCAATTTATAACTTCGATGACAACTGTGGCGAGCAGTTTATAACTTTGGCAACAACTGTGGTGAGCAATTTATAATGAATACCCCCACCACTAATGTATAAAATATCTCGCTCTATGGGGGAGGGGGGGGGGTACATGACACTGCATGCATCGAAAAGATAAGGGAAACTATTCCGACACGATCCTACACGGGATGCATTGACAAAAAAAGAGGTATCATATTTCATACTGTGAAAAACACGTTCGAACACGTTCGGCCACGTTCAAGGTTAATCAAGCGACAGAGAATGAGGTCAAAATGGCTGATGGAATCGCATTCGATGCGTCGTTGAGAACTATCGCTGATGCAGCGATAGTTGATCGGCAAAAAGGGTATCATATTTCATGAACACGTTCGGACACATTCAAGGTCAATCAAGCGACAGAGAATGAGGTCAAAATGGCTGATGTCCTCCCTCTCCTCTACGAACGGGCTTGCGCAATACCGCTCTCTCGGAAGTCTGTTCTCTCGTGAATTATGAAGTCTGTTCTCTCGTGACTTGGGAAGTGAATTAGAACCTGTGTATACCCTGATCAGTACTTCTTCTTTGTCTGTCTAGTAAGTTATCTCTCGTGTAAAAGACTCGCGATAAACCTCTATCTCCTTTTCACAATCGGGCTTCAAGATTAAATTATTAAACCTACCGCACTCTACAACGCGAAATAAACGCAGAAACAACGAATTGGCAAGCCGAAACGCGATTCAATCGAGTTTATTTCAGATTCGACGATTGATCGTTTCACGAGTCTATTTCTGAGCCGAATCGTTGTTTCGCGTGCTAGATCGGTGCATTTCAATGCAAATACACGAAATAGACAAAGAAACACCGAATCGGCAACCCAAAACGCGATTCAATCGATTTTATGTCAGATACGACGATTCCTCGTTTCACGAGTCTATGTCTGTGCCGAATCGTTTGTTTCGCGTGATAGATCGGTGCATTAGTATGCAAATACGCGAAATAGGCGCCGAAACAACGAATCGGCAAGGCGAAACGCGATTCAATCGAGTTTATTTCAGATTCGACAATTCCTCGTTTCACGAGTCTATGTCTGTGCCGTATCGTTGTTTCGCGTGCTAGGTCGGTGCATTTGAATGCAAGCATGCGAAATAAACGCAGAAACAGCGAATCGGCAAGCCGAAATGCGATTGAATCGAGTTTATTGCAGATTCGACGATACCTCGTTTCACGAGTCTATTCCTGTGCCGAATCGTTGTTTCGCATGCTAGATCGTTGCATCGGAATGCAAATTCGCGAAATAAACGCAGAAACATCGAATCGGCAAGCCGAAACGCGAATCATACTAGTTTATTTCAGATTCGACGATTCCTCCTTTCACGAGTCTATTTCTGTGCTGTATCGTTGTATCGCGTGCTAGGTCGGTGCATTTGAATCCAAAGACGCGAAATAAACGCAGGAACACCGAGTCGGCAAGCCGAAACGCGATTCAATCTACTTTATTTCAGATTCGACGATTCCTCGTTTCACGAGTCTGTTTCTGTGCCGAACTGTTGTTTCGCGTGCTAGATCGGTGCATATGAATGCAAATACGCGAAATAAACGCAGAAACACCAAATCGGCAATCCGAAACGCGAATCAAACTAAATTATTTCAGATTCGACGATTCCTCGTTTCACGAGTTTATGTCTGTACTGAATCGTTTGTTTCGTGTACTATATCCGTGCATTTGGATGCAAAGACGCGAAATAAACGCAGAAACACCGATTCGGCAAGCCGAAACGCGATTCAATCTAGTTTATTTCAGACTCGACGATTCCTCGTTTCACGAGTCTATTTCTGTGCCGAATCGTTATTTCGCGTGCTAGATCGGTGCTTTTGAATGCAAATACACGAAATAAACGCAGAAACACCGAATCGGCAAGCCGAAACGCGAATCAAACTAATTTATTTCAGATTCGACGATTCCTCGTTTCACGAGTCTATTTCTATGCCGAATCGTCGTTTCGCATGATAGATCGGTGCATTTGAATGCAAATACGCGAAATAAACGCAGAAACACCGAATCGGCGAGCCGAAACGCGATTCAATCGGGTTTATGTCAGATTCGACGATGTCTCGTTTCACGAGTCTATGTCTTTGCTCGCTTCTATCGTTGTTTCGCTTGCTTGATCGGTGCATTTGGATGCAAATACGCGAAATGAACGCAGAAACAACGAATCGGCAAGCTGAAACGCGATTCAACAGAATTTATTTCAGATTCGACGATTCCTCGCTTCACGAGTCTGTGTCTGTACTGAATCGTTTGTTTCGCGTGATAGATCCGTGCATTTGTATGCAAATACGCGAAATAAACGCCGGAACACCGAATCGGCAAGCCGAAACGCGATTCAATCGAGTTTATTTCAGATTCGACGATTCCTCGTTTCACGAGTCTATGTCTGCGCCGTATCGTTGTTTCGCGTGCTAGATCGGTGCATTTAGATGCAAGCACGCGAAATAAACGCAGAAAAACCGAATCAGAAAGCCAAAATGCGATTGGATCTAGTTTATGGCATATTCGATAATTTCTCGTTTCACGAGTCTATGTCTGTGCCGACTCGTTGTTTCGCGTGCTAGGTCGGTGAATCTGAATGCAAAGACGCGAAATAAACGCAGAAACACCGAATCGGCAAGCCGAAACGCGATTCAATCTAGTTTATGTAGGATTCGACGATTCCTCGTTTCACGAGTCTATGTCTGTGCTGTATCGTTGTTTCGCTTGCTAGATCGATGCATTTGGATGCAAATGCGCGAAATGTAATGCGTTCTATAATGGACCATAACCTACAATATTGAATAATTATCGTTCTATGATAGTCCATACCCTATTATATTGAATGATTATCGTTACATGCTGATCCATATTCTGCAATATTGAATAATTATTGTTCTATGCGGGACCATATTCTATAATATTGAATAATTATCATTCCATTGCGGTCCATACTCTATAATATTGAATAATTATCGTTCTATGATTGTCCATATTCTATAATATTGAATAATTATCGTTCTATGGTGGCCCATACTCTATAATATTGAATATTTATCTTTCTATGATGGTCCATATCCTATAATATTGAATAATTATTGTTCTATGATGGTCCACATTCTATAATATTGAATAATTATCG
>JAQQRV010000148.1:0-11641 GCA_028455795.1 Lasioglossum marginatum | reverse complement strand
AGGTTGAAACTAATATGAAAAATAATGGTCCATTTTTGTGGACACCATAGACAACTACAGTTAGAAGCATAACTGATCACACACACTTTAAAGCAGAATATCTTTTTTATGAATGGACCAAACAACTTCAATTTCTCTGTAAGGCTAAAAGAATTAGTTTAGCAAATGACGTGTAAAAAATATATTAAGAAAATGTATTTGGTCGGAATTGTTAAGCACAATAGTAAAAATTGATTTTTACAACTTTTTTAGCTGGCAAGCTTTCTTTTAAATTTAAAAGATGTGTTTGGTCAACTCGTATAAATTATATACGTTCTGAAAATTTCATTGAAATTGGTTAATTGGTTTACGATTTATAAACGATCAAAAATGGTAAAAATTGCAATTTTTCAAGATTTTCGACCGTTTTACCACTTTTGATCGTTTATAACTCGTAAACCAATTAACCAATTTCAATGAAATTTTCAGAACGTATATAATTTATATGAGTTGACCAAACACATCTTTTAAATTTTCGTTATTGGCTCAGCTAAAAAAGTTGTAAAATTCAATTTTTATTATTGTTTTTCACAATTCCGATCAAATGCATTTTTTCAACAGATTTTTTAGACGACATTTACTAAACTAATTCTTCTAGCCTTACAGAGAAATTGAAGTCATTTGGTCCATTCATAAAAAAGTTATTCTGATTTAAAGTGTGTGTGATCAGTTATGTTCCTAACTGTATATTAGAACATGTTTACAGAATTTTTATTCGCATGAAGAGCAAGAATGCGGTTATACGAACAATTTAGCGTGGTATCGGGAGCCATTTTGCTGGTGTTAGTGGTGCCGTGTAATCGACGTGTTAAATTGCTTACCGTTTGCATAAATTTCTCACGCCAGTATCCCCCAGAATCCCTCGAATATCGAATATCCCCCAAAAGAATTTCTAATAATACTTGCGAGATCAGGGGATCGACATAGCGCTTCTCATTAATATCACTTACTTCACTGTAGTTCTTGTTCTCTAGAATGTAGTTACGCCTTTTTATGGTAATTCGTTAATGGCGTGGCTCCTTCAAAAGCTCCCCGTTCTTTTAAAGACTTCCGTTCTTTTTGCAACGCGTTTCTTACATTTGCATTACCTCCTGCTACTGTCGCAATTTGTGCTACTGTGTGCTTTTTTACAGCTATCCTCAATGTGGTCCATCTCTCTTGCTAAGTCGTAATTCTTAGATCCACGTCCACGTGGGTGGGTTTTTAGCCATTTTTCTTTGCGTTCTAAATAATTGTGAATGCCATACTGAAATTTCTTTGAATGTACAGGGTGTCCCAGAAATGTTGTACTTCCTTGAACGGGATGATTCCTGAGGTGAATTGAAATAACTTTTTCCTTTGCGAAAATGTTCTCCGCGGCTTTTTTCAGGAAAATTTTATTGAGGAAAAACACGGACCAATCAGAATGCGGCTACAGCAGACGGATTCCCGCTCGGCCAATGCCAACACCACGCTCAGCAGAACCTATCGCTCGTCTGCTGTAGCCGCGCTGTGATTGGTCCGTGTTTTTCGTTAATAACTCCTTAGCAAAGCCGTGGAGAACATTTTCGCAAAGGAAAAAGTTGCTTCAAATGATTTCAAGAATCACGTCTTTCAGGAAGAAGGAAAAAGATATTCGGGACACCCTGTATAATATACCTGCCACACATTGAAGGATGTTTTCGTATAGGTTTTTAACTAGTTTCGTTCTACTACCGTGTAATTTTGTGAACAGAAGAATACTGTCGAGTGACTTTTGTAATTAAAGTCGTTTAAATCAGTTAGTTCTATTTCTTTGGTTTGATGAATAAACAGAACTTGTTGTTTTATTGCCCCGCCATTCTTTGCAAAATTTGCAGTTTCAAACCATTTTTACTTCACTTGAAGATAATACAGATATTAAAGTAGAACAGTAGACAAGTAGAATATTTA
Source organism: Lasioglossum marginatum (assembly GCA_028455795.1). NCBI lineage: Eukaryota > Metazoa > Arthropoda > Insecta > Hymenoptera > Halictidae > Lasioglossum > Lasioglossum marginatum. The sequence goes on along the minus strand of JAQQRV010000148.1, from coordinate 9,691 downwards.
TATCTACAAAAACTGTTTTTTGGTAACTGTACAAAATATTGTAATTATATTATGGTTTGTACTAAAATAGGTTTTATAGTTTTGTCACAGAATGTTGTAATAGTATATATAGATTAAGTGTGAATACAGTTTCTATCAGTTGTTGTGTGTTCAATATTTTTATATTTATTTATAGATTAAAACTGAAGGTTTACTAATTATTTATAAAATAAACGAACATTAAGTTTAATAAAGAAAATTGGATTAAACTATGATAATATTAATCTTTTTCCAATAAAATGAGTAATGCTCTTTAGAAATATATGATACTATAATGAAAATAATAATATTGTTGCATACATTAGCTCATGGTGAACCATAATGGCACTTTGAAGTACATAAAAATACAATATTCAAGTAAATATAAAAAGAAGTAAAAAGATATTGGTGTATTTGAAATTGTGGAAGTTTACATAAGACTATCTTCAATTATTTCAAATTTTAATTGAACTGTATTTCCTAATATACAGGGTGTTTCATACAATTGTTTCAGGCCATAACTCCGTTATTAATGCATTTACGAAAAAATATCAAAGGAGAAAGATAAATGGTTCGAAGAACGCTGTATTCGTAGGCCCTTAGATTTTTTTAGGTGCAACTGTGCATGTGCAATTAACAATTGCATCATTCCTTTAAATAGAAATTCATATTTTTTGTTCTACTAATCGATTCCTCTGTTCATTCTACGTAAAAAATTATTAGGGTACTATAGCATAAAATTATTAGTTCTCGAGATATTTTCAAAATCTGTCTTTATTGAAGAAGATGCTCGAGCGCTTCACGACAAAATATAGTAAACGTAAACACTATTTTTGATATAACAGAAACTGATTTCTACGAGTCAGGATTTCTACGAGTTATGGCCTGTAACAATTGCGTGAAACACCCTGTATGCAGTAAATCCTTATTGATTAATGTCCACAATAACTAAACAAATTATTAGAATCACAGTCTGAAAATTGAAGCCATTTTCATCAAAATTGTATATTTTCAATTTAAAACATGAATATTTCATAAAAATGTAAAAAATATTCGCTGTAGTTAAGATTTTATTTAAAAACTGATTGTTTTAATGTAAACGCGTCAAATTGTGCAAGTTGCTCTAATAACACTGTCCAATAGTCAAAAACGTTTCGATTCTCACTATGCGATTCTTATAGAGTTTTTCGCGCTGATTCCGAATCTGCCCTTAAGTTTTTTTCTAGACGCACAGTTTTTGGGCGAAAGCAAAATATCTTCGCCCGACATGAATTGCTGCCAGTGGCGCTCGGGACAGGATACGACAGGGCTCGGAATTTTTTACTCACGGCAGCCGACAATTGAAGACTACGCCTCCTCGACCCGGCCGGGCCGCGCGTCTCGCTCCCCGTAGCGATCCTAGTACCATAACATAGGGCCTATACGCGCCTGAGCAGCTCCGAGCACTAGGATCGCTACGGGGAGCGAGACGCGCGGCCGGGTCGAGGAGGCGGAGTCTTCGATTGTCGGCTGCCGCGAGTAAAAAATTCCGAGCCCTGGGATACGGCGTGGCGAACGACCGTTCTAGTGGTGAGCGCCACTGGTGGCAACTCATGTCGGACAAAGATATTTTGCTATTTGGTTCGAAAAAAACGTGGACGTTGCGAACTTGGAAAGGTGGTTTCTCAAGATAAAAGTCTGCTCTATGGCGTGGTATAGTTCGATTTTCCGCTAGACCCTTATTTTTTGAGATAAATTCAAAAATATCCTCAAAAATTGGTGCAAAAGTGGTGTCTCTCCTTCTTTAATGTGATTGGATATCACTGTACTAATATTGGATATTCGGGAAAGAAACTGTATTCGGGAAAGTCTACAGAATCTTTTGCTGTAAAGAACAATTCAATATCTTTTATAATAACATCACAATATTTTGTATACAGGGTGAGGCAATAACTATGTCCACTTTGAATATTGCCGTTATTTGTAATAATATGAAAAAATGTTGTATTCAAAATACACGGTATAGAGAGGGGCAGATTGTGACACAAACATTTTCTACGTGGGTGGAGGCATAGATGAGATTTCAAGGTCACCTTGATTTTTTTAATGGAAAGACCTATTTTCTGTATCATGAATCGATAGACCATCTAATTCTGAGTAAAAATGATTGTTAATAAATATAATATAATAGTTAACGAGATATCAAAATAATTTTCTTTCTTCTTTGGATAATATCTCGTTAACTATTAGGTTTAGGACATATGAAGGTCAACACTTTTATATTCAGAGTTTGATACTCTATCGATCTATGGTATACAAAATAGGACATTCCATTTAAAAAAATGAAGGTCACCTTCATATCTAACAAAATAGTACAAACACAAAAAAATCACATACGCCATTGTGTTGAGTATAAAAAACACTACTACTTTTTCCTCTTTCATTTTTTTCTAATATCTACTATTTACAAGAAAAACGCTGGCTAGTAATAGCGTGAACACCCTGTAGAAGGAAAACGTTTGTGTATTACTCTGACGTTCTTAGACATCCACCATTAATATTAACTGCGAAATTCGTCTGTTGGTAACCTCTCCCATAATTCCGATTTATGGATATTTGATCATGCCGGAACGCACTCGGGGTACCGATGGTTATTACGTCTCTCGTCTACATGCATAAGGTCACGGCAATGGGTGCAGAAATCGATTCGGATTCGTGGGTACGTACGTGTTAAATGTGATCCCGCTCCCTAATGATCATACGCGCGGTAAATTGACCGTGGAAATTTGTTTGATGCTGTCGGACGATGCCATTGGAGAGGATACTCACCGAGGACAACAACGCGTGGCTCACTGGGAGCGTAGGGGTGCATCAAAGGTAAAGACGAAGGGAGCATCGCATTTTGCATCGTTGGTTGGGAATCTATGAGCCGTTCTTGGTTCTGCGGTCTCGGGGGACTTCTACTCCTTGGGACATCAAAGGACGTGAGAGTGTGCGACCTGGCGAAGCTCACGTGCTTCGTTTTCGGAGCTTGAGCAATGGGCGGCGGCGGCGCTGGCGGCAGTACAGGTCGAGGACCTTCCAATTTCGTTGATTCCTCATCCTCTGGAAGCCAGGTGTACCTTTAACAAAAGAAACTTTCGAAAACTCTTCCTACCTTTAATCAGACGAACAAACTTTAATCCTTGTACACTCACAATAAAGTAAGACGCTGTATAAAACCAGAGTTGGGCATTAATCGATTAAAATTTTAATCAAGATTGATTGATTAATGTGTATGATTAAAAAAGTAATCATTGAAAAATCGGCGATTGATTCAATCGATTGATGAAGTTAATCGTCAATCGTTGATTAAAAGAAGAAATCATCGAAGAATCGGATCGATTGATTCAATCGATTGATGAAGTTTATCCATAAAATACAGTGAGCAACTAGAAACCCTATTCAATTTACACACAGTGATTCTAAAGGAAAGGTAATATGAAAAGTACTAGGTTGTTGCATATGAAATGTCCGATTTTTAACAGTAAACAACCGAAACTATTTCTTATTGATTAAAGAATCACACGTTTCTTAATTGTATTATGGTAAAAATTGAATTTTTTGGTCACGCGCATGCTTCATTTACAAGATTGTCATCTCTATTTTGTAGTTCTTTTTACTATCAACGAATAGTGCGTTGATTAGTAGACTGCGGATCCTTATGCAAAATAAAAATTGCATGCACCAATTTCAAGTGACTGGAGCAGCATAAACTGGTTATTCTTACTTTAATAATTTTAACAAGCTGAGAAAAATAGATTTGCACTCTTAAATCATTGTAACCTTTCTACTGTTTTAAATTGCACCCACTCATTTTTCCCATAAATGCATAAAATCCGCAATCTATTGATTACTCGCCACATTTTCACCAAATATCACATATAATACTATTGTCGTTTTAATGTTGTTTTTCCACACATACAAAAAGAGTACGCGACAATCGCACTGAAATCAAACCTATTTAAAAGGAAATTTATATGTGTGAATTAAAATTGAAGACAGTGACGTACGTGTCAACTGGAATAGTATTTTTTGATCAAAATCGATTGCAACATTTGCATTCTAAAATCGGACATTTCATATGCAACAACCTCATATTTTCTGGATTTTAACCAATCTCAAAATAACTAAATAGAAAACGTACCACAGAGCTCGTAAAGGTTCCGAACAATGATTTAGGAATCATAAAAAGGTACTTTATATTCTATTATAAGGTATTTTTATTTATAAGTTATAAACGTTATAGTTATAACGTTATAACATTTCGGTAATTTAACCCGTAAGTACCATTGCCATTAAAACTTGTGCAACAATTTTACTGTAGAAGGTTGAATGAGGAGTGTCCCAAGAATGTTATATTTCCATGAAAGGGATGATTCCTGAGGTCATTTGAAGAAACTTTTTCCTTTATGAAAATGTTCTGCGCGGCTTTCTTAAGGAGCTATAAACGGAAAACGCGGTCCAATCAGAACGCGGCTACGGCGGACAGATTCCAGCTCGGCCAATGTCAATGTCCGTTGTAGCCGCACTGTTATTGGTCCGTGATTTCGTTAATAACTCCTTTAAAAAGCCGCATAAATAAAGGACTAATTGTAAGTTACTTTAAATGACCTCAAGAATCACCCCTTTCAAGGGAGTACAACGTTTGTGGGACATCCTGTATAAGGCTATAGTGCTATAGTTTATTATTATTATTATTATTATTATTATATTGTTTAGAAGACTTTCTTCAATACCATATTGTAATTAATATTTCTAAGAATTACGAAGCTAGACAAGAATAGCTGACAACACTTCCTATTAACCACAACAAAACTACAAGAAAAATTTTGCTAATATAACTATATAACAATAGAACATATAACTATATAAATATAAATATATAGCTATATAACAATCAGTTATAATCGAGTCATAATATAATTGAGAAACTTATTATTAAACTTATAATATTCAAAATAATAATAAACATGTCATATGTTTTATTTTCATGAATTGTCGCAAGGGAACACGATTATTTTAGAGGATGAAAAGTATTTGATGGTTAAACATTAAAAGAGAAGAAGTATATCGTATTTACTTAATTTAGAGACTGAATTTCATTTAAAAAATGTTAGTAGGGGGAGTGGTTGGGTTGTGAGACGGGTTGGGTTGTGAGACAGTCGTTTTTGATCCATCGCGCAATCGCGATAATTCCAATCTGTCAGCTGTCAAATTTTTGTTTTGATGTCTGCTAGTTTTTGTGCTAGCACCGAGGTGTATAGACGTGTTGCTTATATTGGATACGGACATCGTGTGTAAAAATCAATTTCCAAAACTTTTGCTCATTTTTTTAAAAACATTATTTTGTTGAGTGAATCAATTGAAAAATGTGAGTGTGACGCATTTTCATTTAGTGTTTTCCTTACATTTTACGATGAAATATTGAGTTTTGCGCATATCCGACAAACACAGTTTTTTTCTGTCACATTCGAAATGGTATCATGGTTAGGTTATGAGACACTATAGTGGTTGGGTTGTGAGACACTAGTTTTTTGTAACGTTTTTGGAAACGAACTAGAACTGTCAAATATCGTTGTTCGTGTTAGAATTAAGTGTTTATTTGTCATTTAACGTTTGTTTTGGTTTATTTTTTGAATTTATAGTCATGTCAATTCCAAGAAAATCGCCCGCAAACAGAGAAATTAATTTTAGTGCCGTTAAAGATCATTTGCTGGAGAAGAAAGGCATAAGAAAGGCTGCCAAAGAATATGGCGTTGATAAGAGCACGTTACAGCGTTATACGAAGAAAGTTGACAGCAATCAATTTTTTGCCATTCTTTTTAACTTCTTTGGTCACTTAATGTCTTTAAAATAAATAAAAATTCATTTTTGCTTAAAGTTACATGGGTTTTACTTTATATTTTACCACTTTTAGTTGATTTTTTCGAGTGTCTCACAACCCAACCACTTTTTTCAGGAAGCCAAAAAAAAGTCATCGGAAAATTGGCCATAAAATTTTACTTGATCAAATCACTAAACATTTTCCGTATAAAAGTTGCGTATTTCCTTCACCTTTTCAACGGTATATAAAACTCTTTGATATCTTCATCAAGCAAAAAGTTACAGCCTAAAAACAAAATCCGTCTCACAACCCAACCACCTCCCCTACTTGTCCAAAAACAACAATTTTACAAGAAAAATATGTCATTTTAATGCACGTGTTGAATTTCACACTGATAACTTGACAAATAACAGTAAAAGTCGGCGGAAAATTAAATTCCCGAATGATTTAGTGAACAATAGAACAATTGGAACAATATGGAAAATGATTTCGCTAATATCTCGTTAACTCTTAGATTTAGGACATATAAAAAAGAGTAGGCCATTTCATTAAAAAAAATTAAAGTGACCTTGAAATATCCGAAACCGCCTCCACCCACAGAAAAAGCAAATACTGTATGAAATGGGCCACTCAAAACCGTTTAAATTCCATGTTTTATCAGTTTAAAAGTTATTCAGGATAATCAAGTTACCTGTCATACAATAAATAATAATAAGAATTTAACTAAAACAAAAACATTTGTACTTCAAGACAATCTGTTTGCATCCCAAAAAGTCCCAGTTCCATATGTCCAATACAGTAACCTAAAAAAATCTTAATGATTTGCAAAAGGATGAATAAGACGTAGAAAAGAATTAATTTCTAGTGCAAAATGTTGTATATGTCGTAACCCGAACGTTTCGACGCGATCCGTGCGCTTTGGCGTTTCCTCTTTTCATTGTCACGTGTCGGGCTGCTAAGCGATCTGACCGATTGACTCTGCGGAGACGCTGATCTCGATCGTTCGAGTGCTAAACAAAATCTGCTGGCCGGTCTCGGGCCCAGTGTTCCGATTGAGCCAACAATTTTTCGCGCATGCGCGGCAATTTCAGCCTCAGTAACGTAACTTTTTCGATGAAATCGGGTAGCTTGAGCACCCCGCAGAATTTTAAAAACTTATTAGTATATACATATGGAATATTGAAATTTAATATAATTCAAACTTATTCTTCTATGACTATCTATGACTATCACTCGTCCTGCCAATGATACCGGTACACTCTCCCGCCAATATAACTGCCTCAGGGCATCAGGGGCCTGGCCGCTCTGCTGCGTCATTGTAGATACGCTACTGTTTTGGCCGCGCATGCGCGAAAAATTGTTGGCTCAATCGGAATACTGCTCGGGCCATCGAGGGCCTTGCATCGCATTTTCCCCACTCCGCAGAGTCACTCCGTCCACGTGCACGTATTGCAAAGGAGCCGATTTTGATTATCTCAAACGTTTCGGCTGCGCGTAAGAGAAACCGATCCTGACCAAACGTCTCGGCCGCGCTACAATGTAAATACACGCACGAGCACTCAGCAGCCGGCAATTTTCAATTAACGACCGCGCTTAAATCTATGACATATAAAAAATGATTAATTTGAAGTGCAAAGCCTGTATCTCTCTAAACCAGGAATGGGCACATTTGTGCTCGCTCGGAGGCGATCCCAAGAAATACCCGTGGAATACCCCCACAACTAACAACTACGGCCGCCACGGGGAGCGAGACGCGCGGCCGAGAGAAGTGGGGGTATTCCTTGGGAACAGTGATGAGATTGTTGACGCTTTTCACGCGCATGCGCGAGTTTCGTCAGGAACTATTGGGGGAAAAGTAGTGGGGGACTATTATTAGCGGGAACGTCTAGCGGAGTCTGTTACGACCGTTACGACACGAGGCGTGAAAGAAGAGCGAGCTGCGAGAATTTCAGGTAAGTTGTTGTTAATATTTAATTAAATAATGGCAGCTAATCATATCATAATGCGAAATTAGCGGGGCGGCCAAGGTACTCCATCTTCGTACTTGACTGAGACCGTCTGAGCCTAGAATCGTCGCGCATGCGCGTGAAAAGCGCCAACAATCTCATCACTGCTTGGGAACGCCTCCGGGCGAGCACAAATGTGCCCATGCCTGCTCTAAACGCATGGTTTAATCTTCATTTCAACTTTTCGTATCAAAATCCACTCAACAGAGGAACCGAAATGCGGTTAACCTAGCAAACACTCGTAAGTACTTACGTCGGTATTCATAAAAGAGCATGTAAAATCCATATGCATAATTCTGCATAGCGTGTCCGACGGGGTTGAACCGTTGTAGAATAGCTCTTTATTCGTCAAAGCTCTGTGATATGTCAAACGAGTGCCAGATATCGGTTGACCCAGCTTTCGAAATGCGAGCGTTAAAATATTTACACAGCCGAACGTGGTACGTCCGTAATTGAAGTAAACACGAATTTCATAATGTAATAATCGTATACTGCTAATAATTTCTTTATGATGCTGGTGATGCACCAGCGAATGAAATTAGTAAATACAGGAACCATACAACGTAAATCAAGGACACCAAGTTTTAATGTATTAGACTGCACTAAAAGTTTCTTTCACTACGTGCACATTCTATATTGTTAGATAACATCAGCATGCACAAACAACACAATCTTCTGCTCGGTAATGTTTTATTATACCCTAAGCTTCCCCTTTCTTAACCATACTATTGGTTTTCTTAAAAACTACTATGAATTAACACTGACTGAGCACATTAATCGAGAACGAAAGGAACTTTTGGGACAATTTAATACTTCGCGAACTTACATATGTATATGTCGGAGGCTGATCGGCTGGGTTGTCCGCGGAACCCGTCGGAAGGCGACCAGAAACGTTCTTCACCGATTCACTCATCTTTCTCACGCACGCGAAAGACAAAAGAACGACGAAACGACGATCGCTAATAATCACTACAATCCGCGATCGTGTAGCGCAGTGACGGTGAGACACGTCAACGAGCCCACGAGCCCGGCAGTACCTTCGCACGAAAATCTCACGTCCGTCCCTTTTCAATCTCTCTCTACTGCGATAGCTTTTCCAACGATCCAAAATGCTCTTTACTGCAGCGTAGCCAAGAAGGTGGTCCTTCGAGTTGTAAATTTAGTTGGCACACCACGTGCAAGTTACGAATAGTGCGGAGATCATTATTGATCTAGCCAAGAACTATTCAACAACAGTGATAGCGATTAATCAACATTAGCAAATACGAATTTGGTGTCAGTAGAAACTAATAAACTCAAATCTGTCGCTAAACACGGATTGTCGATGAAAACATAGTGTCGGTCAAATCATGTCGATGAAGACATTTGTCGACGATTTGACCATGTCGATGAAAACATAGTGTCGACGAAAGTTAATGTCGGTCAAATCGTGTCGATGAAAACAGTGTCGGTGAAACGAGTTGTCGACGAACCCAGGGTAATCCTTTTAGGAAATGCTATTATAGGTCCTCTGTTTTTCCAAGAGAATTTGAATGGCAATCTGTATTTAAATTTACTGGACGACATTGATTCACTTATAACAGAAAGTCTTGAAAACCAAAGAGACGAAAACGGCAATTTTTTGTTAAATGAAGAACTTTTGTACTTTCAACATAATGGTGCTCCCCCGCATTACACGTTAGACCTCGTACAGACTACAGACCTAAACATTTCGACGAATCGCGCGCCGAACCGCGCGCCGAACGCCGCCGCGCCTCGGCTAACGGCGCGCTTGAAACTCCCAGTAACTATTTATTAAAATCGATGTACAACTAAAACGGGC
>JAQQRV010000147.1:0-11755 GCA_028455795.1 Lasioglossum marginatum | reverse complement strand
GCTCTTCTTGCTATTCATTAGTAAAGTGGTCGAAAGTCGAGCACTGTCAAATAGGTATCAGGAAAAGTACAAAAATTTATACGGGCTTTTTTTGTATTTTGTAATTGTGTATTTTTGTAATTTTCCGTCGGGTGGGACGATAAAAAAATATATTATATATTATAATTATATTGTGATAACACGTATAATTAATTATTTATTTATGGAATAGAAAAGAAATAGACTTAAGTGTACAATAGTTACGCGATTAAAAACTAACTGCTAACCTAGACTACCGATTACTAAACTACACGACGACAACTATACAATTTCAACCCTCAACTTCTTACAACTTATTCTACGACCTTCAAACAACGACTGCCTCTCCCAACTCATCCCTCGGCTAGCAAAAACTCGGTTTTCCCCCACGCGTGCCTCTTCCGTAGTTTTCACCATGCCCAGATATGGGCATGAACATCGTCGCTCGCAACCCAACGCTGGACAATGTCACTTCCCCTTTTTATGGCCTTTTTCCGGCCTTCGCTGCGTGAATGTCCTAAATTGTACCTCTAGAGTCTACCTAAAGTCTATATCTTAAAACCAAATACCGGGTGCCCGAATATTATATATTACAATATAATATATAATATTATATTATGATATTATATAATATACTAAGTGGGTGAGTGGGTCTCACTCGCAGCAACCTCCACATGGTGAGACCTGGTGGTGAGACCTGGGCAATCGGTGTGATTCTCGATTTATAATATTTTGTTTCGCTGATTGCTCTATAAAATATTAAAAATCGACAATCACGTCGAGCTAATGCTGCGAAAATTAAAAATTTTTCGACACTAATTCGAACCTTTTCTTTTAGACCTTATGATTCTATTTCGTAGTTAAAAAGTTTTATCGAGACAATATTTTTCGAGCTGACGATGGGATTCTATTTTTTTAAGGCTGTTAGAGACGCAAAGGTTGGAGACGGAGAAGGATGGATAAAGCGCTACTTTCAACAAACCATCACTTCTTTATTCCCGACCTGGGGGCTCGTCGAATAAAACAGATTGTACAATAACACAAATGTATGGCCCAGACACAGTAGGTGGGTAGACAACAATAAATTCCCGTGTAATTAAAGAGCGTAGATTTATTAAAGGTAACTCCCGGAAGTCGCGGGAAGCTCAAGAGATGAGTTTCTTCCTCAAAGTACCGGTCTAGAGACGCGCGATACTTGAACGAAGGCAACAGTGAGATGTAAGATACGTTAACTAGCGAAGTATCGAAAGAGAACTGGTACGATAGATCAACTAGCGGTTAGCCGTCACTGCGGGGCGAAGGATCGATGGATCGATAGAGCGATCCACCAATCAGTCCTCCGCTCCGCGGACGGCAGTCGATCGTAATCGATCTTGACGGCGCCGGCCAATGACTCCGCGAGCTGATCATCGATTTCCAGATCTCGAAGTTGCTAGAAAATAACCAATAGCGTATTGGCTCGATTGATCGATACGCTGTCGAAGCCGGCCCATTCAGCCAATCCCAAACAAAGGTTGAAAATTTTGTAGGTTTCGTTCGGCTAAAAGCGTGACGTAGGATGTCACACAAATGTGTAACGGAAGTTGTACCTTGGGGTAGTGGGGTGGGGGCAGTTCTTTTGGTGCTCATTTGGCGAGGAGCGTGACGGCGAGTGTCATTGAGCGGTGTAATGGATGAATATTGATAAATAGCTTTTATTATTTCTGCGTTCCGTAATTCGACGATGCCCGAACGTATCATCCCCGTTTTTTAAAATAATAAATAAACATGTGATTTTAATTGCAAATAATAACTAAACTTTTTATTTAAATACAATTTTATTTCTTATTTGCAAATAAAAGATTATTTATTATTTAGATTAAGGTGGAAATCAAATAAATAGTTTTTGGTTTCCTCTTATTTCTTGTTTAAATAATACATAATTAAATAATAAATAAACGTGTGATTTTAATTCCAAATAATAACTAAACTTTTTATTTAAATAAAATTTTATTTCTTATTTGCAAATAAAAGATTATTTATTATTTGGATTGAGGTGGAAATCAAATAAATAGTTTTTGGTCTTCTCTTATTTCTTGTATTTTGTATACACAATGAACACGTACGCGTTTTTTGTCTGGTATAGCAACCTTTACAGGTATACGCCAGTGGTCTGGCCCATCCTATGTTCCACCAATCCGATCGTCTTGAAACTTTTGTATATATTAGATAGGTAACAGAAAATTGTTCTTGAATTTTTTGGGAGTGGTCACTCGAAGGGTTGCTTGCAATTCCCACCCCTAAAGAATTAAATGATTTTTTTCTACCCTTAATAATTTAATCACAATTGTGAAAAAAATATATGACATAAAGGAGGTAAGTTCGAGTATTTTCGTTTTTTTTAAATCTGAATATCTTAATTAATAACCGAGAAAAAGAATGATACAGTTTAGGGTATTTACCCTCATATCACCCTTATGTGAAGGCTTAGCGACTTAAAATTTTAGGGGGTTATCTTTCAACCTAAAACCATTGTTTTCCACACAATATCAATAAAAATCCAGGGTGGGGCCGATTCACCATGCTTAGCCTGCTGGACCTTTTCATTCGAATAACCCAGAGAATAAAAATTGCGAATAAAGTGACTTTATTCGAAATAACGAATAAATTTTTATTCGAATAACCCAGCGAATAAAAATTTATTCGCAAAAACCCAGCGAATAAAAATTTATTCGAATAGCCCGGCGAATAAAAATTTATTCGTAAAGCCCAGCGAATAAAAATTTATTCGAATAGGCCAGCGAGCGAATAAAAGGTATCGAATGACATCGCGTCATCGACAGCGACTCGACTCGACACTCGACACGCACCAGCGACGTGTATGTGTATGATTAAATGTATGAGTGCAGTCTAGAGAGTGAAGTCAAGAATCGTGGCAGTAAATATGTGTGTGTCCCAAAATTATTTCGAATAATGAATAACGTTACAGATTTATTCGATCCTACTACGGCATAATTGTTTATCGAATAAAATCATTATTACATTCACAATCCACATTCATAAATCCTCATATTTTATGTATGTTTTTTTATTTCTTATTGCAAATAAAATGTGCTCAAAATCTAGAGACGGTTGCCATTAGGTAAATTTTGGCTGTTGCTTAGATAAAATTGATTACAATATAGAAAAAAAAGCGAATAAAAAGGCACAGATAGATCAAATTGAGTAACGTCCTCCTTTTTCGAAGTCGGTTAAAAAATAATGATCAATAGTATTGTACTGCTTGTGTTAAAAGAATCACTGTTTAGTTATGTATTGTATATGTCATCAATCGTCAACGTCAATCCATATCTCGTCTCGGTCTCAGCCTCAGGCCTCAGGGCCTCGAGTGTCGGCGTCGGTTCCTACCCATAAAGGCTGCCGGCGTGTGTCGTGCCGCCGTCACGGCTGCGCTTATTCTCGGTCTTTATTCGCTGCCGTCATTTAGAATAACGAATAACGAATAAAAGTCCTGGGATTTATTCGTGAATAACGAATAACGATTTATTCGTTATTCGCAAGCTACGAATAATTCTCGGCGAATAAATCCCGGGACTTTATTCGCTATTCCTTATTCGTTATTCAAAATAAGATTTGCCCAACACTGGTCATCGGGATGGCTACTGCATATTTAGTTAGTAAGTCCTGGATTGTTAAATGTAAAGGTCCGACCATGTCCATCGATATTTTATGCCTTTCCTGGGGTGTCTGTGAGCGTCATTGGTTGTTTGTTTTTTACTCTGACCAATTTTCTTAGTTGACAATTTAAGCAATTTTTAATAAAGTCTTGAATATCTCTCTTCATGTTGTCCCAGAAGAAGTATTGGCGAATTCTTGTATATGTCTTTGTTACTTCTTTATGTTCTGACGGAGCTGCTGTGTGGAATTCTTCCAAGATGTGATTTCTACAGATTGTGATTTGTACTGGTGCGTGTAGGAATTTTTCTTCTAATTGTTCCTTTAAAGCTGTCCGATTTACCCTATCTGTTTTTGAAGGTTGGCTGATTGAAAAGGAACTGATGGATTCTTCATAGATTATATTCTGTAGTTTTTCAAAGCACTTATTTCGAACATCTGTTTTGATCCGTTCCTGAGATCCATTCGCCACTGGTAATGCTACGTAAGTCTTCCTGTTTGCAATGTGAATATTTGGTTCTGCAAGGTTTACGTCTTTGTGGTGAGGTAATTTAACGAAGTCTTGTAATTGTCGGACTCCTTCATCGAATGGATCCCCTGCTGTTGTAATGAAATATATCAGGTTGTCTTTCCTCATGTAGAGACAATCCGTCGATTCTGCGATGTTTGTGGTGGGGGATCTTCTTCTCGTTCAGAATCTGTTTCTGAACAACTGTCTTCCGATGGGGGCTCGTCGTCACGCCTCTGATGATTCCGAGGGGGGTTCGGGGGTAGATGGTGGGCGGCCTCTCCTGCGGTTTCTCAGGTTGTAAGGTGATCCTGAGAATGGTGGTGCCGGGGGATCGGGGGAATTTTCGCGTTCTTCCGCGGCGCTTGGGGGTGGTTGAAGAATCGGTGAGCATCTTCTTCTTCTGGTACCTCCTGGATTAGATGAAGATTCTGACGATGATGGTGATTCCGGGAAATCGGGGAATTCTCGCGGTTTTCCGCGGTGTTTCGGGTTCTCCGGGAGATCCTGCTGGACTGCCTGCGTACCGAGCCTCTAAGGACGGCAACCGGTTGTCCTCGCGGATATCCTGAGTCTTCTGAGGGTTCCTCGGGGTTCCTATGAAGATCAGCTGTATGCCAAGGCCTTAGGGTTGGCTGCTGGATGTCTTCGAGAGGTCCTTCTGGGTCGATGGGGTTGTTGTCTTCTTCTTCGGCGTGACGGGGCAGGGGTGCCGATAATTTTGATGATGAGGATGTTCCTTCATCACTGAGTGGTACGGGGGAAATCTCTTCTTCCCCGAAAAATTCGGCCAGTCCGGCCCATGGAAGCTTGTCTATCTCTTCCTCCTCGCGAATGTTTGCCGTTAATATTTGGGGGTTTCGGGATAGTGCGTCCGCGTTATTATTAATTCTCCCGGGTTTATATTTGATTCTATACTCAAACTCGGCAAGTTTGAGTCGCCAGCGGACGAGTCGGGACATGGGATCTTTCACACTGTGTAGCCAGACTAAAGGCTGGTGGTCGGTAATTAACAAAAATTCCTTTCCGTAAAGGTAAGGGCGAAAGTGTTGCGTACAATATACGATGGCGAGGAGTTCTTTCTCTATTGTTGAATAGTTTATTTCGGCTGCGTTTAGTGCTCGAGACGCGTATGCAATGGGGAGGTCTTTACCGATTTCTCCCTGACTTAATATTCCTCCGATGGCGTGATTGGATGCGTCTGTTGTCACTACGAATTGTTTGCTAAAATCAGGGTATTGAAGTATCGGTTCTTGACAAAGTGCTTCTTTTAACCTGTGAAATGACTGTTCTTGCGCGTCTTGTCAATTAAATTTTGTACCCTTCTTTAAAAGTGAAGTTAATGGTTTTGCAATACCGGAGAAATCTTGAATAAAACGTCTGTAGTAACCGCTAAGGCCGAGAAATTGCTTGATATTACGAGGTGTACGCGATTTTGGAAAATTTTTGATGGCAGTGATTTTGGGGTCGGGTTTAATACCTGATTCTGAAATGACGTGACCTAAATAATGAACCTCTTTACATAAAAATTTGCATTTATCTGGTTGAAGACGCAGATTTGCAGATCTCAGTCTGTCAGCTAATTTGTTAAATTTGGTCGAATGTTCCTGAAGTGAGCTCGAGTATAGGACAATGTCATCCATATAGACGAACATTTTCGTACCTTGCAACCCAGTTAACACGGAATCCATTAATTTCTGGATGTAGCAGGAGCGTTCTTGAGACCGAAGGGCATTCTTGAGAATTGATAGTGACCGTAAGGGGATGAAAATGCAGTTTTCGCGGCGTCAGATTTTTCCATTGGGATTTGGTGGAATCCTGAAGCTAAATCTAGAACACTAAAATATTTTGCTCCATCAAGCTGATCCAGGATTTCTACTATATTGGGGAGGGGATACGCGTCGCCGACTGTCTTCTCGTTTAATTGACGGAAATCTATAACCATTCTCCACCGTTTATTTCCGGCAGAATCTGGTTTTTTGGGGACTATCCATACAGGTGAGTTGTATGGGAATGATGATTTTACAATAATATCTTGCTCTAATAGTTCTGAGATTTGTTTATGGATCTCCTCTTTATGGATCGGGGGGAATCTATATTGTTTAATATTTACGGGGCTGCTATCGGTTGTATTAATTTTGTGTGAAGTTAAGTGGGTTGCAGTCAACTGGTCATCTTTGCAATAGAAGATGTCGTGGTGATTTTGAATTAATTTCTGGACGTGTGCTTTTTCTTCGTCATTTAAACTTGTATCAATTAATTTAAAAATTTCTGATAATCTCTGGGCATCAGAGTCGACGGAATAACAAGGGGTTACGGGGACTTTTCTCTTTTTCCTTTCTTCTTGGGGTGGAGTTTCAATATTCTCGATTTCTTCGAGCTTTAAATGGGGAACTTCCGCGTCGAACTCTAGATCCGAAGAGTTAAATATTTTAATTAAAGCACATCCGTTTATGTTTTTGACCACGCATTCTCCTGTAAAAATATTAAGCCCGATATGCAGCCGAGGGAGATAACCTATTTCCAACTGAGGATTTTTAATAAAAACGGGAATCGTAGTTATGCTTCGCGAAGGCACTGTGATTTTACGGGGGGCGGAAAACGGAATTTGATGCGAACCGAGGGAAAGGCAGCGGTTTTCGTAAGATATGGTGGCACGGGCTTTTTTAAGAAATTCCGATCCTAAGATCGCGGAATAGGGGATGGGGAAATTACTGGGGACCACGTGGAATTCGTGGTTTTTTCCGTGGATTTGAATATTCAGGGATCCTAACGTCTCGACAACTTGGGGGGTTATGCCACTTAATCTTAGCGATATCCGCTGTATTTAAAGGAAGTGAATTTACATGGTTCGACTTTATCAAATTTGGTTCCGCTCCGGTATCGATGAGAAATTCGGTAGTTCCAATAGGCAGTGCTAGGTCAATTTTCATAACAGAGTCGAATTTACCTTTTATATGGAATGTTCGTTGTCTGCTGATACAATTAAGGTTGAACGCTCTAGGGGCCTCTCTCGCCGGGCGTCCGTCGGCGAGGGGTTTTCGCGGTTTCCCGATCCGAATATTTGATTTCTTCTATAACACTGTGAGGTAGTGTGTCCTACTTTGTTGCAATAAGTGCACGTTACTGGGGGAGGGGGACGATTCGGAACGTCTCTACTTGTTCGATTTTGGGGATTTTGAAAACACCGAGAAGCAGTGTGTCCTGGTTTACTACAGTACGCGCAAGTGACAGGGGTTTGTTGTGGATCTCGATTGCTCGAGACATTTCTCGGAGGGGACGGAATGTTCCGCGGAATAAAAGGGGGCGCGGATGAATTTAATAATGATGGCGGTTTCGTTCGAGACTGCTCCTGCTCATTTCGTTCGAAATAATAATGGCTTGGTTGTAGGCCTCTGTCGAACGGAAAGTTTTAGATCTTGTATGCGTTGTATATAGTCAATTATATGCTCTGTGGGTTTTTTAAAGATGTCGGAAAGTAATCCGCGATAATAATACGACGATTTTTGGAGCAGTAGTTTAGACCGGAGAGCATCTATAAGATGCTTTCGACTTTTCGAAACTCCTCGTCCTCGATAATACAGTATGCACGCCCGAATATTGGTATTCTGATTGCTTTTACTAATTCGGACTCCTGCGAAGGTGAAAGAGCGTCCCGAGCTCGTCGGCATGCTTGAAAGAATCGGTCAATGGGAATGTTTGTACCGGAAAAAGATGGAATTTCTGAAAGAATATCCCGGAGTCGTAGCGAGAATGATTGTGGCGTTGCTTCTACCATTTTAACTGGGGCGACCGTTGTTTTTACCGGGGACGGAATTTCTCTAAGCCGAGCTTCTAAAATTTTAATTTGTTCCTTTAATAATTTGACTGTATTTTTTAACTCTTCTATTTTCTCGCTCTCTTGATTTCTAAAGTGTAATCGTTCGTTTTCTAAAAATTCGTCAAAATTTCTTCGTTGTTCTCTGAAATGCTCCTCCTGTTCCAATATTCTCTTCTCTCTAATTTTTAACTGTTCTGTTAGAATGTCCAATTCAGCTTCACTGAGTGCTGGCATTTTGGATTATTTTACTTTAAAAAAAATAAACTGAAAAAAACTGTCCTTATTGCCTCTCACGCTGCAAAAATTACGAAATCTCACCGCTGTCACCAAAAATTTCACCTGTTACGTTTTTGTGACGCTCCGTAAGGATTGTCCGTAACTGGGAAGGGAAACAGACGAGCGGCAACTTGTTTCCAAGTGGGGATTCGAGACTTTCGTTGTGGAAGGGTTCCAAAAAGGCGTGAGACAACGTACAGACTAAGTCGCTAGATAGTTATTTATTTTAAAGTTGAATTTACTACAAAACTAATGTCGAAGATTTTATATAAGAAATGTTAATATTTTGTATTCATAAAAAGAAAGCGTAAAAAGAGAACGAAAAAGAAAATGAAAATGTTTAACTACATATATATTTCTAGACGCGGCGAGGCCCTACTGGGAAAAGTTCGTTCGAACAAAAGGGTACAGCCGGATAAGCATGGGCCAGCGGTCCCCGCTCCAATTTTCCTGATTCCTGTCTTAAAACATCGTTTTATGTCTAAAAATACACTGTGTAAAATTTCAGATATCTACCCCTACCGATAAGGGTGATATTGAGGTAAATTCTCCCACACTTAAATGCAATTTGCTCCAAAACGAGAAGACATATCGATATGGAATAAACGGCAAACAAAAGATATAGATACATTCTATATTTCAGATTTTTTTCAGAATTTTTTGCTAATTATTTATAGTTGAAAATAATTAATTAATTTTTTGGGAATTTTTTTAACTATCTTCCCCTGGGTTGACACCTACCAAAAATTCTAAAATATTGCTATGATGCTAACCTATTTTGTATAAAAATCTCAAGAGTGTCCGTTGGGGGGAACAGTATCAAAAAAAATAAAGTATGCCGGCGAACGCTCGGTTTGATCAGTAACGGCGCAGCGACCGAGTCCCCTTGCGGAGGCTAGTGATGGGAGTGAACGAGAAGTCGGCGGGTGTACGGAAAAGCTGATACATGTAAAAATGCGACTAAATCTTCTAATATATGATTACAGTTGGAAGTCTAAACAATTATATTTTAGGAAATAGCTTACATTGAAGAAGAAAAAAACGTGTAAAGCTAGTTTGTTGCAGTCAAGTAACAGAAAGAAGAAGCTTCTCACAAGTGTGTTGTATTGTCACGGTGCTAGAGGTTCTGCTCGATGCTCCGGAGGGCTCGAGTTCGAATCCTCCTCAACTCAACTTTCTTTTCTTGTTTTTTTTAATATGTATTTATAAACTAAACGATTTTTATTGTTTGCACTTCAATTCTATAAAACAAACATAATTATTAATTTATAATTATCATATAGATTAAAATGTTTTATATGTTTCTAATTTTGCGGAAATATAAATCTAGTTTTCATTATTTACGCCCATATAATGGATTTATTCTTTTTCTTTTTACTCCTCATTACTTTACTATAATGCAATATGTATTTCTTTGCTCTTTGTATTTCTCAAATTTTGAACACTGTGAAATAATAATATCTTGCGCGTGTACCAAGACCGCGAAGGTCCAAGACCAAGATTGCGTAACAACAATAATTTTTTCTTTTATTATTGCAATCCAGCCGATGAATGGAACCGCACTCATTCTGATCGTGTCTGACGAAAATGAGCGTGTGATCAGATAACATTGTAACGTCGGCTAGCGATCA
The DNA here is from genome assembly GCA_028455795.1 of Lasioglossum marginatum. Classification (NCBI taxonomy): domain Eukaryota; kingdom Metazoa; phylum Arthropoda; class Insecta; order Hymenoptera; family Halictidae; genus Lasioglossum; species Lasioglossum marginatum. The sequence goes on along the minus strand of JAQQRV010000147.1, from coordinate 1,848 downwards.
AGAAATATGCCGACTTTGCGGCATGTTCAAAGGCGGCTTGCCGCGAAACGCGCAAAACACGAAACGCGAGAACTCATTCGAGAATATTGAAGTGCAAACAATAAAAATCGTTTAGTTTATAAATACATATAAAAAAGAAACAGGAAAAGAAAGTTGAGTTGAAGAGGATTCGAACTCGAGCCCTGCGGAGCAGCGAGCAGAACCTCTAACACCGTGACCATACAACATACTTGTGAGAAGCTTCTTCTTTCTGTTACTTGACAGCAACAAACTAGCTTTACACGTTTTTTTCTTCTTCAATTTCCTAAAATATAATTGTTTAGACTTCCAACTGTAATCATATATTAGAAGATTTAGTCGCATTTTTACATGTATCAGCTTTTCCGTACACCCGCCGACTTCTCGTTCGCTCCCATCACTAGCCTCCGCAAGGGGACTCGGTCGCTGCGCCGTTACTGATCAAACCGAGCGTTCGCCGGCATACTTTATTTTTTTTGATACTGTTCCCCCCAACGGACACTTCTGAGATTTTTATACAAAATAGGTTAGCATCATAGCAATATTTTAGAATTTTTGGTAGGTGTCAACCCAGGGGAAGATAGTTAAAAAAATTCCCAAAAAATTAATTAATTATTTTCAACTATAAATAATTAGCAAAAAATTCTGAAAAAAATCTGAAATATAGAATGTATCTATATCTTTTGTTTGCCGTTTATTCCATATCGATATCTCTTCTCGTTTTGGAGCAAATTGCATTTAAGTGCGGGGGAATTTACCCCAATATCACCCTTATTGGTGGGGGTAGATATTCGAAATTTTACACAGTGTATTTTTAGACATAAAACGATGTTTTAAGACAGGAATCAGGAAAATCGGGGCGGGGGCCGCTGGCCCATGCTTATCCGGCTATACCCTTTGAACATGAACACTATCGGGAGGCGCGATGCTTACTAGATCGGTGAGATTTTGCAAAGAGAGAGAGACGGGGATGACGAGCTTCCAAGGGGTGGTTGGGCGGCTTCCTGAGATTACTTCCTTCCTCGTTTGCTGGGGGAACTTCCTTCTTCTTGTGAGCTGTGGAACTTCCTTCTTCTCGTTGGTATGTGGTTCATCCTCGTCTGCTGGGGGAACTTCCTTCTTCTTATGAGCTGGGGAATTTCCTTCTTCTCGTTGATATCCGCTTCATCCTCGTCTGGTCCTCTTCTCCTTTGTTGGTGGTAGGGTGTTGGTCATCACGACGGGCCAAGGGAAGTAGTGGTTATACTTGCAAACATGCACCCGTGTCCAGTATACCACTACTGATTTCTGCATCTTTGGCAGGCCTTTTTATGCGGGTTTTGAAACACTTCCTCTAGCGAGAAAGTATTTCAAGTGAAAAACCACCTAAGTACCTGGCAGGGTACTAACGTGACAGGTATAGATTGCGGGGTGCGGTGATAAGGGAGGTAGCGCGGCACTAGGCGAGCGGTGCCTGTGAGTGCGAGGGAGAGCGCTGGGGATTAAGGTACCGTTATACGGTGTTAGTGGGGCGGTCGCGTTACGCGTCAGCCGGCAGCGTCAAGGATGCGATTTCGAGTAGAAATCGGGCGTGTTCCATGCTTCGGTGAGAACGTGACAACAATGTAATTGAATTAGCACAACTCTGAATTAGAACGTATGCTCAAGTTGATAATGACCAGTTATTTATTAAGGACACGTATACTCGACTGATATTTAAATTTAATTTTCTTGAAAACGAAACCTCCCACGCAATTTCGTTATTCTTGATTTTCGTCTTATTTCCAGCCATAGAATTGACCTTACCTAATTTGTACCATGAATTATGAGTCACCTTGTATCTACACACAA
>JAQQRV010000146.1:0-11795 GCA_028455795.1 Lasioglossum marginatum | reverse complement strand
TCCTCAAGACTTAAAAAACTATGCTGACAGAGGAACTGAACATTTTACTTCCCATGAAACACTAAAATTTTTTGAAAGATTTTCACAATTCCTACAGAATTTTTAAAAAAAGATCCCGATTCATGGGAAGATGACGAGGATTTCAAATGTGGATTAAACATTGTACAAAAATTAAAAGTTGTTGACGACACTGCTGAGCGTGGTATTAAACTTATTCGGGACTATAATCGGTTATTATCAAAAAATGAAGTGGAGAAACAATATATTTTACAAATTATTTCTGAAAATAGAAAAGAATTTCCAGATGTATCGAAACAATCACATTATAAGAGACACATAAAATATTTCAACGAAATTTTCTAAAGGGATCTTTTTTTATTGCTATAAAAATACGTTTAATAGTTTTTTGTATTCGTATTTTGTATTAGTAGTGTGTAATAGTATTTTGTACTGTATTATAATAATGTATATGCATTATGTATAAGTATATATATATATAGATTATGTACATCTTTGCTACTAATAAAAATATCAAAAAATTTTTTAGATAAGAGTTGTACTGTTTAGTTAGTAAACTAATTAAACTAAAGTACTGTTAGTAAACTAAATATAATGCAAAAGAAAAAGAGATTTTTTAAATGTCAATTTTTGAAATTTCAAGGTCACGAATTTTTTTTTTTAAATCAATATTACATTTTGTTTCTAAATTGTTATAGTGCGTAAAAAGACAAATTCAACGATATATAAACATATATGCTGACCATATACTGCAGTGGAGAAAACCGAATTGCAAAATTAAAAAATTTTCAAAGTCGACTTGGCACCATTTCCCGTTATTCGATCAATTTCAAATTTTGCTTCAAATAAGCTTCAAGTAAGCTTGCGAAGCAATTTGCAGTTGTTCCGAGACGACTTTTAAGTGCTAGTAGCAGAGTTGATCAAAATTTGCGACGCAAAGAAGGAGAGCATATGGGAAAGAAAGAGACATAGTTCATAGCATTCCCGTACGCTCTCCTTCTTTGCGTCGCAAATTTAGATCGTTCATTATTTTTTAACTTCCCGATTTTATAGGGAAGTTATTGTAATGACCCCGAAAATCGAAAATCGATTTTTTAGCAGATCTTCACGTTTCATGGTCATTGCAGTCATTTTATGTATGTGTGTGAGTGTGTGTGTGTGTGTGTGTGCGTATGTATGTCCGTGCGTATGGTAACAAATTTTTCGTTAACGTTTTCTGAAAAAGTAACAATGCGATCAGAATGATGCAATCGATGTGCCCCGCTGTAACTTAGAGCTGATTAGATTTTGGTCCACTTTGGTCCAGTAGTTTTCTAGTTTTTTTAGTTTTTTTCGAAAGAAGTTCATTCAACAATGCAATTTATACGAGAGAACGGAAATTTTCCACCGAAGAAACAAACGTAATTACGTAAAAGATTTTTTTTAAATTTAAAAAAATTTTTTTTTAATTTCTTCTTCAACTAATGTTACCGCTTACAATAATCGAAAAATATCCCAATGCGAGAGTGAGTTAATCTAGGTTTAGTTAATAATTTTAAACAAGGGCATCCCTTGTTTAAAGCGAACATAAATAATCGTGGCGACTTATGTTCCGACGACCCTTATGTAATTTGGATTTGGATACATTGGATTTGCACAAGATCTGATGGTATCGGAAATGTACACATTTATGATAGTTTTAATGCTAATCATTTGAACCATGATATAATAGATTATTTGAATGCCCTTTATAAATATAATAAGAAATATATATATCACAGAGTACAATATCAAAACAATGCGTTTGATTGTGGAGCATTTGCAATTTATTTTGCAACATTACTCTGCTATAACAAGGAACCAAGCGAGCAAAGAGCATACGATATTGGTTTAATGCGACGCCATATAGCAAACATTTTGATAAGTAGAAAACTATTGAATTTCCCTGAAAACGTATAATCTTCTTAAAACGTACTAAAAATAATGATAATAATATACTGCAACTAACGAATCGGGAAGTTCTTTGTGTGGCTCTTGGAGAGTCACACACCAAATAAAAAACACTAATAGCTGCAGGCCCTACTAGCCATGCGTACCACTAACCCTCTCGCAAGAGCAGTCCTACCCGCGAGCGAGCGAGCAAAAACAACCCTACTCGCGAGCGAGCGAGCAACAATAACCCTCTAGTTTCTATATTCTATGGATTCTATTCTATGATCTAAACATGGTAAAAAAACCGGAGCGAACGTCGCTCGACGTTCAAAAAACATGAAATTCCAGAGAATATAGAACAATTCTTATCTATTTTACAACCACAGAAGTACTAAAAATAAGACTCTACGTGTTTCAACTTATAATTCGCCTGCTAAAATTAGAAATTACATAAACGCCCGCAGCGCAGTCTAGTTAAATAAAAAAACAAGTTAAGTCAGTTAAATAAAAAAAAGAGTATACCTACTTGAATCGCGCGTCTGTAAAATGTTATTCAGCGAGGAGTCGCTAGCAATCTCTATGGGAAGGACCGGATCTTTTAAATCTGTGTTAGATTTTTGCGCAATTCTTGCATCTGCAGTTATCCGAACACGGATTTCTCGCCTGAAAATAGTAGAAAATTAATAAAAATGTCCTGCGGTACACATCTATGCACCTACCTATAGCATTCACAATAATTTTTTAAACATCCGCTACGCTTGCAATTACAGCCTTATAGTGTCTACGGATTCGGGTTGCGTTCCAAATAGGACTTGATGGCTCGCTGTCTGTCCTTCTCGTTCCCGAGATTGTTGGAGCAATTATAGTATATAGGTATTATAGTTGCACATGTGGCAGAACTCCCCGTTCGCGAAGCAGTCACGGTATCTATCGTAAAACACATTCATAATCCGTCAGGATTGATTCTTAATTGTCAATACGCATGACAAAACAGCGGAGAGTCGACGCGACGTTTAATTTTTGAAAGACGAGTTAGAACAATAACAGGTGCACAGTTGACAAAATTGAACAACGACAGTTCGATTCCATATACTCACTTCTTAAGACACTTCGTCTTCTCACAGTTACATGAGAAATGCAGGTGGTCGTATAGCTACACTGCTCTCTGAGTGGGTGTCATCCGTGTTCGTTTCTACTAGAGATCCCCGTTTCACGTGTATGTAAATACACGTGGTACGTGAACCGTGTAGTACGAATTTAAGGATCCGTGAATACGGATCCGTGTACACGGATCTGCGAGCACGGATCCGTTCGGCACATTCGAATCCGACAAACGAGGCGTTATTCTCACATTTACACGGGAGGTGAACTGCAGGTGGTCGTACAGCTACACTGCCCTGTGACTGGGTGTCATCCGTGTTCGTTTCTGCATCAGCGAATTGTTTCTCGGCGTTCCTATCAATAAAAGTAGCATATTAAATACGACGCGTAGGCGAATAAAAATTGAAACTATGCGGTGATTGTAAGTTTTGTAGGTATTATTGTAATTGCAGTATATGCAGTTAATGTTCTATATTCTCTGGAATTTCATGTTTTCTGAACGTCGAGCGACGTTCGCTCCGGTTTTTTTTACCATGTTTAGATCATAGAATAGAATTCATAGAATATAGAAACTAGAGGGTTATTGTTGCTCGCTCGCGAGTAGGGTTGTTTTTGCTCGCTCGCTTCGCTCGCTCGCGGATAGGACTGCTCTTGCGAGAGGGTTAGTGGTACGCATGGCTATTAGTAGGGCCTGCAGCTATTACTGTTTTTTATTTGGTATGTGACTCTCCAAGAGCCACACAAAGAACTTCCCGATTCGTTAGTTGCAGTATATTATTATCATTATTTTTAGTACGTTTTAAGAAGATTATATGTTTTCAGGGAAATTCAATAGTTTTCTACTTATCAAAATGTTTGCTATATGGCGTCGCATTAAACCAATATCGTATGCTCGTTGCTCGCTTGGTTCCTTGTTATAGCAGAGTAATGTTGCAAAATAAATTGCAAATGTTTTGATATTGTACTCTGTGATATATATATTTCTTATTATATTTATAAAGGGCATTCAAATAATCTATTACATTATGGTTCAAATGATTAGCATTAAAACTATCATAAATGTGTACATTTCCGATACCATTAGATCTTGTGCAAATCCAATGTATCCAAATCCAAATTACATAAGGGTCGTCGGAACATAAGTCGCCACGACTACTTATGTTCTCTTTAAACAAGGGATGCCCTTTTGAACCTAGATTAACTCACCCTTGCATTGGGATATTTTTCGATTATTGTAAGCGGTATAGCATTAGATGCATACATAAAAAAAAATTTTTTTAAAAAGAAATTAAAAAAAAATTTTTTTAAATTTAAAAAAAATCTTTTACGTAATTACGTTTGTTTCTTCGATGGAAAATTTCCGTTCTCTCGTATAAATTGCATTGTTGAATGAACTTTTTTCGAAAAAAACTAAAAAAACTAGAAAACTACTGGACCAAAGTGGACCAAAATCTAATCAGCTCTAAGTTACAGCGGGGCACATCAATTGCATCATTCATCATTCTGATCGCATTGTTACTTTTTCAGAAAACGTTAACGAAAAATTTGTTACCATACGCACGGACATACATACGCACACACACACACACACACGAACATTTTGCTGAAAATAGTCTAAAATGACTGCAATGACCATGAAACGTGAAGATCTGCTAAAAAATCGATTTTCGATTTTCGGGGTCATTACAATAACTTCCCTATAAAATCGGGAAGTTAATTAACATTGCCCTGTACATTGGAAAGTGCGGTTCTATGCGATTGGCGCAGCACTCGGTCCCCCACCGGCTTCGGATTATTATTCTTACGGCCATGCTGGCAAATGTTCTCTTTTTCCATCGCTGTTCTTCCTTTATCCATCTTGAACGTATTCTAATTTCTGCAAATATGTTAAACACAAAGCTTTTAAATAATTGTAGGCATGCAAAACTGTTTAACGCGAGAGTAGGACTTGCGGATCGCCGAAATAATAAACAGCTGACAGGTGAATGCTCTAGCGAGCGTGTGCGAAAGAGTGAGAGCCTGAATGTGTGTGTGAGAGAGAGAGAGAGAGAAAGGTGCGACAACCGCGAACTCCATACGTGAGCCGATTCGCAGGTATGTGTTGTGGCGATCGGCCTATATGTATATTAGGGTGGACCTTCGTTATACTTGGCGAAAATTATTTTGCAGATTTTTTTGTGGGACAACCCCTAGAATGGTGCCACTGGACGAAAAAATAATCTGTGCAAAATTTCAAATTGATCGAATAACGGGAAATGGTGCCAAGTCGACTTTGAAAATTTTTTAATTTTATAACTCGGTTTTCTCCACTGCAGTATATGGTCAGCATATATGTTTATATATCGTTGAATTTGTCTTTTTACGCACTATAACAATTTAGAAACAAAATGCAATATTGATTGAAAAAAAAAATTCGTGACCTTGAAATCTCAAAAATTGACATTTAAAAAATTTCTCTTTCTTTTGCATTATATTTAGTTTATTAAACAGTACAACTTTTATCTAAAAATTTTTTTGATATTTTTATTAGTAGCAAAGATGTACAAATATATATATATATACTTATACATAATGCATACATAATACATTATTATAATACAGTACAAAATACTATTACACACTACTAATACAAAATACTACAATAATACAAAAAAGTCCCACAAAAAAATCTGCAAAATAATTTTCGCCAAGTATAACGAAGGTCGTAGACAAATTTTCAGGCCAGATTTGAAATCAGCGTGAAAAAATCTACGGGAAATGATATATAGCAAAAATTAAAAAAATTTTTTTCCGCCCGTGGTAACGGAGAAACCACATTTTCTTGAAATTGTGCAAGTTTAACGAATTTTCTCAAGGTTAAAAACCGTTCGTACCGTAATCTTCTCTATATTTCCCACATTCAGCAAAGTTTCTGCTTTCATTTAAAAAAAAATTCATCGCTCTACCTCATTTCTATCGAATGTTATTTCTTTTTGAATCGAGTTAGGCCAAGTTTCCCCACTGTGCGGCGCACAGTGATGCCAAAGCGGCCAAAAATCAATTTTATAAATTTTCGATTTTTAAAAAAGAAATATTTTTTTTGTATTACCAAATAGTGAATGTATAATGTGCCAAAGTCCGATTTTGAAAAAAAATTTTTTTGCGGAGATATAGGCATGGCAAGTAACCTATTTTTCTCTCTTGGGAATTCATCAGTTTTCAGCGCCATAGTTATTTAATTATTGCGTCTATAATTGAATACTTACAGCTCTGCAATTTATAGGAGTTATTATGCATGCTTTAAACCAGATCTGGGCGCGGTTGGCTCGGGGAACACATGTTGCTGCTTCTCCTCTTCGCTTGGTCGGCAAGTAAGTCCCCACCACGGCCACTCCGACTCTTCCCTTAGCCTCAGCCTTAGCCTTAGCCTTAGCACGAGCACCCTTATGTACACGCACATAAGACCCTTGCCGGAAGCTGTGGAATTAGCGGCATTTACCAATTCCTTTAATTTTTATGATAGAGATGATTCAGGTACAGGCGATGTCAGGTAAAAAATTCGCAGAGCCGAAAGAATTTGAAGAAAATTGTTTTCGTTAATTTTGGTTATTGGTTCTCATTTTTTGTTATTGTTGTTGTGTTGTTATTCATAATTGTTTTTATTGTTGTGGTGTTATTTTTCATATTTTTGTTGTGTTGATAGACACCATGGCCAGTGAAAGCAGAAATCTTAATGCAGATGGAGAGATGCGCTCATTTCAAGAAAGCTGGGAGAAAGAATTCTTTGTTGTGGATTGGAACGGTCAGCCCCGATGCTTAATATGCAACAAGAGTTTATCTATGAAGAGAAGCAATCTTTCCAGACATTATGATACGCACCATGCGGAATTTTACAAGACATTTCCTGCATCGTACCGAGCAGAACTCTTGAAAAAAATGAAAGAGCGACGTGGATATGTGGAAAAAGGAATACGAACGCAACAACAGCAATCTGTCGCAGCATCATTTGCAATCGCCTTAGACATTGAGCGTAGCAAAAAAAGTTACACAGATGGTGAATTTGTTAAAAGATGTGCCATTGAAATGGCAAAGGCATTTGGCGATGAAACAGCTGCCAAAAAATATGAAGCGGTACCATTATCGCGCCGTACAATTACCTCGCGTATTGAACGGATAAACGTACATATTTCTGAAAAATTGAAACTGATGTTAAGGGATTGCAAATATTTTTCCTTGTGCTTAGACGAGAGCACTGATGTCGTCGAAATAAGTCAATTGTGTATTTTTGTGCGGTCGATAGACGATAAATTCCAAATTACGGAAGAGCTGCTAGAAGTAGTGCCGCTGCTTGAAATGACACAAGGAAAAGATATATTTGCAGCATTCTACAAGACGGTAGAAGAGTATGGAGGATTTTCGAAATGCACCGCAATTGTTACGGACAGCGCAAAGGCAATGGTAGGGCAGGAAAAAGGGTTAAGAGGCCTATTGCGGAAATATGGAATCAATTGCCCGACGTTCCACTGCATTATACATCAAGAGGCATTATGTGGAAAAATTATCAGTGTGGGCCCCACTATGAAGATTGTGACCAAAATTGTAAACACAATTAGGGGTGGAAATAAATCTTTATCCCACAGGAAATTTAGATTGTTTCTCGAAAGAGTTGATGCTATTTACAATGACCTCTCATTGTATTGCGAAGTCCGCTGGCTCAGCGCGGAAAAAACTTTAGAGAGATTCTTCGCTTTGAGGAAGGAGATTTTGGGATTTCTCCAAACAAATTCGAAATTACAAGAAGACATCATCAAAAAATTGGATGATATTGAATTTTTATGCAATTTAGCATTTATCACAGATTTGACAAAGCATCTAAATTGCTTAAACACCAGATTGCAAACGCAGAATCAAACAATATCTGATTTGATATGTAATATAAATGGATTTAGAAACCAAATCGATTTATTTATAGCAGAAATTAAATCGTCCGAGCTGCACAATTTTCCAGCATGCAAGCAGATTGCTGATGAATATAAAACTGCAAATTTCGACAAAATAGTGCCAATTTTAGAGGAAATATCAAATGAATTCAAATCAAGATTTCAAGACTTCAATACACTGGATCAGGATCTTCAATTATTTAATAATCCGCAAGGATGTGAAATCAGGGACCAGAAACAAGAATACCGTCTGGAATTGTGTAATTTGCAAGCAGATCCATTTGCAATGAGCAGAAGAGAGCACGGCCAAGAATTTTCTAAACTTCTGTCTATGGAGAAATATCCGAAATTAATAGGTTTCGGCCTCAGAATATGCTCGATGTTCGGAACGACATACAAATGCGAGGCGGCATTTTCAACAATGAAATTTGTTAAATCCAAATATCGCTCCAGCTTGTCAAGTTGGTCATTGTCATCTTTGATGAGAGTGGCAACCTCAAGGATTTCAGTGGATATTGATGCACTGGTCAATGATGTGATGCGCTAGGAATAAATAAAAAATCAAGTAAGTATATAAATATTAATTTGCATGAATTATTATATGTACGGCTTCGGGCAAGGATCTTACGTGCGTGTATATGTTTACTTGTTAGTAGTGGTGAGTAACCTGCCGGTGCAGCATCGTGGGGGTGCTCGTGCTAAGGCTAAGGCTAAGGGAAGAGACTGAGTGGCCGTGGTGGGGACTGACTTGCCGACCAAAGGAAGAGAAGAAGCAGCAACACCTGTTCCCCGAGCCAACCGCGCCCAGGCCTGCTTTAAACTATTAACTGGCACAAATAATTTTTCAATAACGTTGTTTAACATTAACTAATATGGATTAATCGGAAGCGTTACTCTTTGCGTTACGCTCATTGTTTATTTATGGAAGCAAATCTTAAAAGTATTAAGGAGCTTCGGTATGGCACTACTTGTATTGTTAAGGTGTGATATTGTATGTGAAGTAACTTTGTGTAAAAAATCTCGGGCAACTTCGTACAACCTTGGCCGCACACACACACACACACTTAAGTTTAGGGTAAAAATTTTTAAGGATACATTAGTTAGCACAGTTAGTTAAAATGAATTGTGTAAATTAATTATTTTCAATAAATTGTTGATATAAAAAAAAGTTAATAATAATTTTTTATGCTAAATAAACAAAGTTTTCGTTCGTTAGATCTCTGTTTTTTAGAGAAGATAGAAGATAGTCAAAAATGCCCTTGAACCGAATTCTATCAACGATGCGTCATTCGATAGGACACCAAGAAAAACCATACTATGCAAAGTTTCAACCCTGTATCTCGATCGGGAGGATAGTTATGGGGTAAAATCGAAAAATCAGTTTTTGGCCTATTTTCCCTAGTTAATTATGTTTAAAAATTCTGAGAAAAATCTGACACATATCAAGAACCCAAATTATGTTTATTATATACCCATAATTATATAATATACTTTGCAATTCGTCTTAGATTTTCAAAGTGAAAATCCTGCTTGTAAAAAATCAAAAACCTCAAAAAAATAGAAAAAATGCAGATTTCCTATGGAAGTTTTAAATTGGCAAGATTTATATTTTTACAGTAGCAATATATTGTTACAAGTATTGTTCATGAATTTTTTCAGATTTTTTGGTTTGGTGCGCCGTTGTTAAAAAAAATAAAAACCGATTTTTTCGGCGTTTTTCCTAAGTTACACCTATCTTTTCTGAAATTTAAAAATATATTATGTAGTGTTTACAAGAGGATATCAGGACTGGCTCGCTGGACTGTGGTTTAGTAAATTTGTTAATAACTGGTTGAGTGTGCGGATATTCTTTGACTTTATTGCAAAAGCCTGACGAGCCTTACGGTACTTTTCTTTTCGGCGATTCGACTCCCACTCCGGTCTTGAAACCGGCACGCGAGACGGCAGCAATTCGGCATAGAGTCGTTACAATTCAATTTCGCCAATCAGAAGCTGAGACGACACTTAGACAGGGACGTAGGGGCATGTAACAAGAACTGTCAACAGTCACGAGTGACTGGATCTCCGAAACGCTTAGAAACAATACCGCCTCAAGCAAACAGGCGAGCTATTAATAGCTATTAGAAACGATATTGCGATCGCGTACATATGGTTTTAAACAGTAGTATTAAACGTTCTTACGTTCAGAGAAACATCTTCTAGACTTTAAAACTTCCGTAATACAAAAAACGATAATCATACTATGTACATATATTCGAATATTTAGAAAATAATTTCAACGACGCCGGTTGGTGCAGCGGCTATGGTCTCCGGGAGTCAGGCGGTGACCCTTGACGCGTTAACATCGTCTCGTCCCGCGTGGCGAAGCAAAAGTGAATCCTCTAAGAAATAACGACGAATCTTTGGTGGCCCCGGCCCCCATGGGCACGTCTCAGTGTCTACTGTTGCAACGAATTACATAGTGAATCCAGACCACGCTGAAAAAAGAACTAATTCGCCAAATGAAACAATGGAGAACCCGAAGGCGTCCCAAGGACAGGGTGCGAAACGCAGACTGTCCCCGGACCTCTCGGACAAAGAAAACACAGCTCCCACACCATCAATAAGGGCCAGGGAAATCAAAATTCCGAAACTAAACTCGCTGCAGCTTGAAAAGATGTACAAGCAACATCTAAAGGAGATCAACTCGCTCACATTAAAATGTAAGGTTAGTCCTAACCTCAATGCCGCTCGGGCCAAGGAAAACATAGCGCCTCCATTAGAAAACGTGACGCCTACACCAGAAAGCACGGCACCTTCACCAGCAGAGGGAGCAGAAAACTCACCAGATAAGATGGGATCTTCCCTACCGACCTCCGAATGGGTATTCCCTTCGAAAACAACCAAAGCAACCACTGCAAATACCGATCTGCACGACAATACCGACATCAGTAATGACAACCGGTACCAACCGCTATCCAACCAGGAGAACATGGATCAAGATGTCAACGCCTCCATCGACTCAATTATTTGAAAAATCTCCCAAAAACAAGGAAAAGCTCAAAGCCGCCGCCCATCTTTATCACTGAACCCAACCTTAACCTGAGCAAGCTCATCAGCTTCCTCCAAACAATAAACATCCTGGCTGATAGCTTCACTGTCAAAGAAATCGACAAAGACAACCACACAATATATGTCAACATCCTGGAGCACCATCAGATAACAGTCAACCAGTTAATAAAAGAGAAGATCCCACATTTCATTTATACGCCAAAATCATTAAGACCGAGATCAATATTAATTAAAGGTATTAAAGGTGTTTGGGAACCCGGGACTAATTTAGGTTTCGGAGTGGACTGTATGGCAAAACGAAAGGATCGGGTGCAAACACAGAACGGAGTCCGGATGGGGAAATCGTGTGGGAAGCGTGAGCGGAAAGAGGCCGAACGATATAACTTGCGAATTCGTTGCACGTTAGGTGTTGAAGAGTGGTTTATTAAACGCAATCGCGTAAACGACAAACAAATCTAAACGACTGGGCGCGATCGAGACGAGTGCAATGGTCGATCCCGTATGGCAGAACTAAATGATGTGATCAAAGGTCGCGATTGACGTGTAAAGTGTTTGGATGGTAGAACGAATCTGCCGAGCGAACTAATGCGAGCGATTAACGGTGGTTCTCGGTAATCACGTGATCACGTATCACGAGCGCGCTACCGGGAATCGCCAAAAACACGGGCGTCGCGTACCGCAAATTGTCAGGAGCGTAAATCCTGGGTACGTGTGCAGCGGGGGGGCTACTGAGGGCCGTATCGCTCGACCTCGACATCTTAAAACTAACTTATTTCTAAGCTTAATCCTAAACAT
>JAQQRV010000145.1:0-11904 GCA_028455795.1 Lasioglossum marginatum | reverse complement strand
TTATTTATACAGGACATTTTGCGATAGGAGGTGTACGATTAAAGAAAAAGCAATATTTCATAAAATTAAAAAAGATTTTATTAACAACAGGAATTCTCTTTCATCCGTCAATAGCAACACGCAACGATCAAATTACAATGAGAACAGCCAGTGACACACCACACAAAGTCAATAACCGAGAGGTGTTTCAAAAATCAAAAATTTTTTTGACAATGTTCTGCCGCTGATTCATTTACTTACTTAAATAGCTAATTACTTTATAATTTATCTCAAAGAGACTTTACACAACAGGCAAAGTACATTTACTATACAACTATGCACAACCTCGTCAACAGTGTCAACAGAAACAGCACGAATAGTCCACATTGTTTTTCAACAATTCGTTCACTGTGTCCTACATTCACCAAATTCACGTGGTGATTCACAAAATCCCCAAATCTCATCTTTCAGTCAACAATATTTACAAAATCTCCACTGTCGCTACGTCAAGACAGTCCTAAACTCATCCTCTCTCTCTTCGTTTCAACCAGAACTCCTTGATCATATCAGATCCCTTCTCAGCGATCATAATAGCTGGTGCATTAGTATTCCCACTGACCAGGTTAGGCATAATAGATGCATCGATAACACGAAGACCACTGATACCATAGACCCTCAATTGCGGATCAACGACAGCCTCAGAGTCCCAAAAAGGTCCCATCTTGCAGGTGCCAACCGGATGATAGATCGTTGCTGAATAGTGTCTGATCATACACTCCCAGTAGGGATCACTGTACATGGGAATATGTTTGCAACCGGGGAAGCGTTTTGAGTTGAGCTCGCTGCCAAATCTTCTGAAGGCAGCTGTCCTGCTAAGAGCAACTCCTATTTTCACTCCTTCGACCAATGCTGCTACATCTTCTGGCTCCTTAAAGTAGTTTGGATAGATTAAGGGATGATCATAGGGATTTTTGCTGCGGAGCTTGATGAATCCTTTACTCTTAGGTCGCAAGAGCATTGGTAGCACACTCCAGACATCCTTGTCACTTATCGGACCAAATACAGCATCGTAGAACCGTTTCGTAAGTCCGTGGACTTTTCGGATGTGTCTTCCACCATCAGAGTTGGTCGAACCGCTTATGAAATGTAGTTCGATGTCAGGAAAATCATCAGAGGCGTTAACATACTTCGTATTGACGAAGGCTAGACCCTCGACCCCGCCCAGGACTGTTAGGGGGCCATCACCCAAGACTGCATACTGCATTACTGCTTGGACGCTGTGTAATCGTTTCTCCACCATAGAGATTGGTTGATTTACCATAAATGTCAGGCCCCCTAAGCCTACGTGATCTTGAAGATTGTGTCCGACTCTAAGGTCCTGGATCACTGGGATGCCATGTTGTTGTAATTCGTCTCTGGGACCTACGCCTGAAAGTGGAAATAGAATTTGATCGGTGTGCAATTACGGATCTGAACGAGAACATACGGGACTCGTTATTAAATCTCATATTAATCTCATCTTTACCTGAAAGCATCAGCAGTTGGGGAGAGTTCACCGATCCTCCAGAGACGACGACTTCCTTCCTGGCTCGTATTCGGAACACCTTGTTGTCTCGTACGAACTCCACCCCATAGGTTCTCTTGGACTTCGGGTCAATCAAGATTTTCGTCACGTGGGAGTGCATAGCAACGTGTAGATTTTTACGCAATCTCGCCGGCCTCAGGAATGCCTTCGCAGTCGAGCATCGACTTCCCCTTCTGATCGTCCCCTGGGCGATCATGAATCCAGTTTGGTGCTCGCCATTTATGTCCCTATTCTCATAGCCCATTTCTTGGCCAGCCTGCACAAAGGCAGTTGCCAAAGGAGTGTGCCATGGGGCCTCTTGCACCGTCAAATATCCACCGGTCGAGTGATACGGGGTTTTCGTCAAGTAGGGATTCTGATTGTCCTCGGACTTCTTGAAGTGGTAGAGCACGTCTCTGGACCCCCAGCCTGGATTACCTTGTTGCTCCCAGATATCGTAGTCCTTCTTGTTGCCTCGGAGGTACAGCATGTAGTTCAGGACGCTGCTGCCGCCGATTACTTTACCGCGGGGCCAATTGCAGCGACTGCCTTCCATTGCTGGGGGAAGAGATTATGTTGGTTTAGCTGACGGTGAAATTGCGGAGCTTGCTAGTACAGCAGCTCCGTATTCTCGCTTATTGCACCTCTGATCGAATTCCCGTCTTTTACGTGAATCCCGTTCGTTACATACTTCAGAGACGGGATATTAATTTAAGAGACGCGGTACGAAATAGGAAGATGGGAGAATTATATGTCGCAACCAGAATTCAGTTACTGACCTAGGCAGGCGCCTTCCTCGGGCTCAGTCTTGTATTGCCAGTCGAGTTTGCTGAGCTGCAAGTAGCCAGCAAGTAGAGGAACATCCGAGATTTCGGTTTCGTCACCTCCAGCTTCCAAAAGAAGGACATTCCAATTTTCTATCTCGGAGAGTCGACTTGCGACGACAGCTCCTGCAACGAAAGTTTATAAATAAAAGCGAAAACTACTCCCGAGAGAGTTTGCGTGAAAATTGAATGACAATTGGCTTGGCATGCGGGCTGATTGGCCATTCTTAACAAAAATCTGCACCTGAAGAACCGGCTCCTATGACAATAAAATCGTAAGATGGTAGGAGAACTTCGGAGGGGATGTTGATAGGCGGCGCTTCGTTGTCCATAACTTCATATTGGAAATATACGAGCGCGGCCGCCAACACCGGGAAGAACCAAGAGAGACCAGTCGTCGCCGAGGTCAGGCCTCCCGCCAACACGCTCTCAATTCCCATTTTGTATTCCTGTACTTTCCTTCCTCAGTCGCCTGCAATAATTCAGCAATAGAATTATAAATAAGCTTGTTCCTTACGCGACGCAACAGGCAGTTGTCCAGATATTCAAACTTTTATTTCTTAAATGCAAAGACCTACAGCTGCGCTATTACTTATAGAGCCCCAGGATGTCAAATGAACATTATGCTGAGCACCGACTTGGTTGCCAGAGCCTTGTAGCGTTGACCTTATAAGTCTCAAGGTAGCTCTGAAGCAAGGATACTGACCCAATCCTTCGGTTAGTAGCTCAACTACCTCCAGTAACCATTACTAACCCAACAACCCTTTCGTGTTTAATAGATTTTAAATTATGTTTTTGGTAGATCTTTAATTATCCAACATCTATTTTGCTGCCCAGTAATTTTAAGAAACTGAATAATCTAGAAATTCCAATTTTCTATTCTTCCGAGTTTTTGAAAAATTTTATTTTTAAATGTAACTATATGAGACCTACCTAGATGTGTCCTAAGGAAAACAATATTTTCGAAATGGCCTAGCGATATCGGAGTCCTGTCATTTTCGTTAGTTACGAACCTGGGCAGAACAATAGATATTTCTTTTCACTGTAAAAGTTGCACCCTTGGAAACTCGATCCACCTGGCGCAGGTGACGGAACTTGAAATCGCTTCGAATCGTCGTTGTAATTAATCGATTAGTCGTTATCCTGGGGCAGGACTGTCCGGTTCGAAGTGTCCTTCTATACTGTCGAATCGGAACGTCTCCGCGGTCGGGTAGAAATCGGTCGAAGAAAAGTCAAAGAGGGCTCTACACGTGGTTCGGATGATGCTACGAATATCAATGACCCGTGAAACTTTCAGCTGTTAAGTAATTTTCGATGAACGCCGGCAATCTGCCCGCGACGATCCGCACGTACGCACACGTATCACGTCGATCGCTGGATCATACCGTGGATCGCAGGGATCGTGGAACACAGAATTTCGCGGATATCGAGACAACGCGATAAATCACGTATTTCGTGAAGAAATCTCGATTCACATTTAATTGATTCAATTTTTAATCGATCCAATTTTTTATCTTCACAAGGTAGTTCCTCCAGTTTAGCTTCACGCTTAAACCCAGGAAGTCCCGTACAAGGAAAAGGCCTATTTTCACACAAACCATTATTTATTACTTTTAATTGTATACAGGAAAGCGTATAAATTATTTGGCACATGACAGAATTATTAAGTAATCCAATTTCTAAGTGACCCAATTTCTAATTGATTTACTCTTGAAGTGTTTTAATTCCTAATGGTTTTAATGATTGGTCGACTCAATTTCTAATTGATTTAGTTTCTAATTTAATCAATTTATGTCCTGTTTATACGCCCTATTATCACCTGTTGCTATTTTCAGAGTTAAAAAGCTCATTCCAATGACTTTAGCGATAGCGTACAGCAACAGTATTTGAAAAGGAAAGCAGTACTTGCTCACCTACTTCCTGGGAGACAGCAGATCACATGCAATCTAGAAGCTTCTTCTCCTCTCAATCAATCGTTGCGGAGTCGACTACAATATTCTATTCCCCATATTTTCGATCAAGAATCTCGACAAATCAAACGGCCGGTTGTTCTCCATTTCCCAACTTCTTCACAAAAATCCTTTTCTGACTCCAGCTAGCTGTCAGCGTAGCCATCCTCTGTCAGACTCACAAATTCCTCCACTCCCAGACTTCGAAGTATTCAAACTCAACTTCCCACGAAGCGTTCACACTATCTATCCAATTTGTGCACTTCAAATTCCTGAACGGGTGACACCTGTTTCGGAGCCTGTCTCGAGATACTTAGAGTATCCAGATGATGATGATTCACCGGAAGCCACTAAAGATAGAACGTCACCATCGACACAAAACGAGAATGTCGACCGATCATCCTTCTGTTTCCGCAACACCTTTGTCACGTTATCCCACAAAAACGGTCCCAGTTGTCAACGAAAGTGACCGGTCACGAGACGTCAAAGCAAAGAGCCGAGCTGGTGAGTCGATAGCATCCTCCAGGCGGTGTCCCAGAAATCGGAAGCCGTAATCTTTTCCACCATGTGATAGAACCCCGTAACAACCGTATAGAACTCGGCCTGGGACTGACCATGACCTTGCTCCTGGCCGAATGTCGGCATGCTGGATCCATCGGGATAAAAGCGGGTTACGAACCTTTCGAAGCCAAGCACGCCCCATAACGGTCGTCGACTGGCCCCCCTCCCACGCGGACCCATTCTCAACGATCACAATCACAGCCGCTGGGCCCCCTTCCGGGCCTCGGCGGCTGTGAGCTCAGCTGTAGCCGCAGTGGGGCGAAGTGCCGTTTTCGGTGCTCGATAACCACTCTTTCGGTACTCTGCTTCTTTATTTTTTTGAGTCGATGCTTGTCTCGCTCGTTACGGAAATTTACGAGGGCGGGATCGTGTGGGCGGGTCAAAAAATTAATTTTATATTACAATTTTTCTATTTAAAGATTTTTAAGTATAGAAATAACACACACACAAGTCGCCTTCTCACTCTTCAGTTACTAATTGCCTCTCCCGGTAGCTCATAAGACTTCCGCGTGCATAAACGTGGCCATTTGCACTTTTTTACATATCTATCTGTGATTATGTAATAAAGAAAATGACGACATCTTACTGTATTTTAAATATGTAATTAATAATCTTGGATTTATTCAGCCTCATATGGCTCGCAGGAGGACTCTAATGAAGGGGACTCTAGAATCTACCCCAACTATTGCACACATTAATAATTCGTTAATAATTTGAATAAAATTTGTAAGTATTCAATTGACAAGAATTAGGTGTCCACAATTTTGAACTGCCACAATTTTTCAATACAGGTATTCGTAATGAATAGTTGCTCAATCATTGAATAATTCTGTGAGTCTTGCATTATCTACTTAGAAACAATTTAAATGCTAAATTTATTCAGGGGAAAGAGCTGGATAGAGTAAACGGGATTAGGATTACCGTGACTCTCTACCAAAGATATCTGAATGGTGAATACCGTCATCAACCTAATTCGAACTTTTCAACTATTCTAAGCACATTTAGAGTTTATAGCATAGTAGGTAATCCTTTCCGCAATCTTCCTGACACACAACGTTTAGTTACGACTATACTGAATCATAAAATTTGTATTGCTTATTAACGCTTGTTCGACGCGTGGAGCACATAAAATGAAAATAAAAATTCTAAACCCGCTCATTGTCCATTCATTTTTGTGTGTTAAACGGTTATGGTAGTAGATAATCCTTTCGCAATCTTCCATACTCTCTGGAACATAAAATTTGTATTGCTTATTAATAATTCACACGTGGACTGCATAAATTAAGAGATAAAATTCCAAATCCGTTCATTTTTGCTTATTAAACATTATACCTCAATGTTATTTTTCCAAAATATTTATACAGAAAAGCATTAATTAACCCTTACCGTCACGAACTATTTATTCCTGGAAAAGAAATCTTTGCTAAGCAGTTCTTTGAATTAAATTATGATTTTTCAGTTCCATAAAATATCTCCGTGTAACGCGATTAATGTGTAACGTGTAACGACGTTTAAAAACAATAAAATTTACAGAATTTAGATACACCAAGCATTTATTTAGTTTAGTATATAGTTTAGTCACTTATATGAGGACGCCTGACCGAAAGAGTTAAAAAAATAATATTATTCAGTTCTATTCGAATTAAAATGTTGCTAATACCAGCCTATTGAAACGTAAAGATGATTAACGAGGTAACAAGGCAGAAACTTTCCATTCGTCGAAACGTAGAAGCAAATTGAAATGGACGTTCCCATGGTGCGTGATCGGCATCACGTCCACGAAGAGCAACTGCCAGTATTCGAGGAGCCACTTCTTGACGTCATTGAACCAACTTACGGTAAAGAGCTCGGTTGGCCGTTATACGGCCATATGGCGGCGACCTACTTACCGTTGCGACACCATCGCTGTTATGTGTTGTTGTTAACGGCCGTTGAATCACAAATCGAACCGCGGCATTGTTATAAACAATCAGGTAACGCTTCGGCATCCGTTACGTCACCGTTTTTGTTTATCCTAACAGATAACGTATCAACTCGACTGATACTCGTGTTTACTGCATTATTGTCGCAAGCACGCTTTCACGTCATTTCCATGAACGAAAAATAACAATTATCTTGGAAGAAAAGTTAATTTTTATTCAAATCAAAATTTTGATGGTCTCTGATAATTTCAAGACTATGGAAAATGGTAAAAATTGTAATTGTGTAAAATTACAAAAGGGGTACATTAAGTCTCACTGACATTTGGGATGTCTGTGCTCGTGTCAGTTAATCTTTTTTATTTTAATTCTATTTTTACACTGATTTTTAAATGGTGTTCACAGGAGGATGTTGCGGATTAATGAAGAAGAGGACCATCGTGGGAGGCTACGCCTTCACCTGGTGGTTCGTCACAGACGTCCAACGTCTATCCCTGGAGGTGATGACCTTGAACCCCGTCTGCGAGAGCGTGGAAACTGCTCAAGGTGTACCATTGACCGTCACGGGTGTCGCGCAATGCAAAATTATGAAGGCTGACGAGCTGTTGCACACTGCTAGCGAACAGTTTCTCGGGAAAAGCGTGCACGAGATCAAATCGACGATCCTTTCGACCTTGGAGGGTCATCTTCGTGCCATATTAGGTGAGTGTGCACAGCGTGAAAGGTTCGACAACAGCTTAACTCTTTGCACTCCAAATTATTTTTAAATTTTATTGCCAACAATTCCCTACCATTTTAATTGTTTTATTTGAAATTTACTTCAAAGGACAGTTCTTTGACTGTTACTTATTTTAAACAATTTTGTTTACTAATTATATTAAATATAGCTCTCAAACTTTGTTCTAATTTATATTTGTGGATCTTATATATGTTTTTAACTAAAAAATAAGAAATTACATAAATAAAGGAAGAACCCGTTTCCTTTACATTTTTCTTTCGCTGATGTCGAGTCACACTCGGCAAAGGAGTGCAAAGGGTTAAAGGAAAAATGTTTAAAATTCTTATAATTCTTATAATGTCTAAAGGACAAATATATATTTTCTATTACATCTATTACATTAATAATATTTCCAACACAACAGCAGTCTTAACCGAACCTTTCATACAATCGGAACCGGAAGACGACGATAACGCTCTCTTTGCTAATTCGCGATTTCATAAAATCGTACAACAAAAGTGTAATATTAATTTCAGCTAATAATTACGGAAATATTGATTATCTTTCACTTTATTTCGGTTGCTTATATTGTTATATTCGACGCTAGAGAAACTCCACCTATTTATTTATTACACTTATTACAAGAAAGTAATTTCGGTATTTTACGGTAAAATAAAAAAGCGAATTTCTTTATTCAAGCGATGAACTTTAATCGATAGAATTTTTTCTTATTTATTCTTTTCGGCAAAAGATCGTCGAACAAAAGGGAAAATATATCTTATTCATTAAAGTTCATTGCTTGATTAAAAAATTGGGCTCCTCTATTTCACCTTAAAATATCGAAATTAGTTTCTTGCCAAGCTAATAGTTTGAGCCTTCACTGAAAACATTTTCAATTTGCTAGGTACACTCTCGGTGGAAGAGATATACAAGGATCGAGATCAATTCGCGACACTAGTAAGAGAGGTAGCAGCTCCAGATGTCGGCCGCATGGGTATCGAAATCCTGTCGTTTACGATAAAAGATGTCTACGACAACGTTCAATACTTGGCGTCTCTTGGCAAAGCTCAGACTGCGGCTGTTAAACGGGACGCCGACGTTGGCGTCGCCGAGGCGAACCGTGACGCCGGCATTCGAGTTAGTATACCCACAAAATTACGGATCCCATTCCACTTTGTTCCCAACTATCTGTAAGAAATTAACGTTATGTAGATTTTGACAGAAAAATTAACTTTCAATCATTGCAATCTTACATATCTTACTAATTTTAATAATATCTATTACCCTAGAATATTGAACAATACTCGATATGTCTGTTAACACTTTAAAAGAAAACATAGAAATTTTCTTTTACATTGTAATCTTAAATGAAACTATAAGATGAGGTTATTGAGGGTGACTTGTTAATTCACAATGAAAATTGCTGTTACTATTGAAGGTTATATTAAAAAGTGTTTAGCTTTAGTAATATATTAATTGTCTAGTAATTCCTTTGTATTCTAATTCAGGAAGCAGAATGCGAGAAAGCAGCGATGGACACGAAGTACAACACCGACACAAAGATCGAAGACAACGCTAGACTGTTCCAGCTGCAAAAAGCAAACTTCGATCAAGAAGTGAACACAGCGGTACGTTCATGCTTATTGTTATCATGCATATTTGGAAAAAACAATGTGATTGTAGTCTTTATTAATTCCTCTCAAATACGATTTTTATTGAGACTAGCATAAGTTACAGTACAAACATTAAAAGTGGTCGATACTGCACAATACCCTTAATTAAGCTCATGTTTTATAGAAAGCTGAGGCTCAACTTGCCTACGAGCTTCAAGCAGCGAAGATAAGGCAACGAATACGAAACGAGGAAATCCAAATAAAAATTGTTCAGAGGCGTAAGCAAATCGAGGTGGAGGAACAAGAGGTTCGACGAAAGGAACATGAACTCCAGAGCACTGTACGACTACCAGCGGAGGCTGAGCATTACAAAATTGGCAGAGTGGCCGAAGGAAAAAGGTACTAGTTAATACGGTAACCAATTGAAATCATTGTCAAAATCAGTGTAAAGTCTGGTTATTATATTATACAGTTTCACAGCTATCGACATCTCAAAAAGGACAATGTATCGTTTGACCATTACGTAAAGCCCTGTCACCATGTTTAGACAATTCTAGATAGTTATTTTGTCAGCTTCGTTTAAGTTTACTTAAACTATGGTTTAACTGATTGTAATACTATTTCTAGGACACAGACTGTGGATGCTGCCAAAGCTGAAGCCGAGAGGATTCGACTCATTGGAGAAGCTGAAGCGCAGGCTCTGCAGGCAATAGGAATATCAGAGGCAGAACGTATGCGAATGAAGGCTGTTGTATACAAGAAATATGGAGAAGCAGCTATTCTGAACATCGCTCTCAATGCTTTACCAAAGGTGGGAAAATCATCTTCGATTCCCCTATCCTAAATTATTGAATTAATTTCATAGTTCCAAATTGTCACTTTTTATTTCACGATAATAAAATGTGTAGAGGCCTGATTTCATGACAAGCAGTTTATACAACGATTATTTAAAATAATTTGATTTACTTTTCAGATCGCAGCAGAGATAGCAGCACCATTGGCCAGAACGGAGGAAATAGTTCTTCTGGGTGGAAATGACACAACTAGCGGAGAAATTACGCGCCTCGTTGGGCAAGTACCTCCAGCTGTTCAAGCACTGACCGGTGTAGATCTTTCAAAAGTATGTTTATAAGGTCTTCACTCATGTAAAATATGTATAACGTTCAGGAATTATTCTATAAAAATTCTTCGTCACTTCTATTATTGAATATTAGTCCCAACATAAATTGAAATAATATTTTTTATACGAAATTGTGTTTTGCATGAAGAATTGTATATGTATTGTATATCTTGCACTGTTCATCACTGTGCAGCTGTCACGCTTTGTTTCACGCTTTGATAGTATAGTAGAATCCCTATTATCCAAATAATTAGGCCAATAAAACAAATTCATAAGATTGATAATGAGCAAAAGTTCAAAATTGATTGAAAGTAATTTACATGAATGGCATTTTCGTTACAGTAGTTCACGTAATTGACGTTTTACTACATTTTACACAATTTTTGAAACATAAACTGTTATTATATGGTGCTCTTTTTTCATTTTTAGGTATTAGCAAAAATACCAGGGGCAAAGTAATGGCGGACAGAATAAGACAGAATGGCGACCAGGCGATCAGACATTCGGAATCAGCTGAGGAAAGGAACAAATCTTTCTACTGCCAAAGGTTTCTCTGCTATTCTTTTATCCACTAATGACACTCCAGTTTTTTCTCATTCCCAAATTACTCTACCTCAAACGTAGATGAAATCAAGTTGAACACAACCGATCGGATCAACCGTGTCTCCGTTACGAACGCGTTTAACGCATTCAGGACATAGTGATCGACAGATTCTCTAAACGATCACCCTAACAAGCCCATCTTTGCTACTGTCCAACCTACGTTGGATAATTGTCTAATATTTTCCAACTAATTCTGCTGCAATTCTCTAAAATCCAACATGGCATGGCCTGCTACCTGGCAATAACTATCTACTATTTTTATCAAGCCTGTTGGCAGATATAGTAACCCTTGGGCTGTAGTGTTTGAATCTATTTTTACCTAACGTTTAAAAAAATGTCAGCATTAAGTTGTTAGCTATTCAATCAAATGCAAGAAGAAGGTCATTAAAGATGTAATTAACACGTTGACAATATTAAAATGTTATTAGTAAATGAAACTAAGTTAGTGAATTGAGAAATTCAAATTGATTGCAATGAGTATGCATTTAACTCTTTTAATCCTGCTGCAATCCTCGATTAGCCTGCGTATTTAGAATAATGTTGAGAAAGGAGTATATGTGTATAACTGTTGTTACTCTCGGATATAAGTTACCATGCTTGAGAAAAAAATTCAAATAGAAGATAAAATGGGATTGAGTCGAACACAAGATTTTCAGAACACAGCAGGGTTAAATCGAATGCATCACAAGAAAAGTCTATTTTTAAACCTGGACAAGAGTTTGTGTCTCGCACATGAGCCACATTAGAGTCAACGTGTTAAAAGTATTGATAAGTAAGGGTACAAATGGATGTCCAAGCATCGCCAGCTGCGCAACAGTCAGACATAACTGTTTTCCAAAGAGAAAATTTCGTAGAGAAAATTGAGTTGTCCTGAGTGTATTAACGTTGATCACATTAACCAACGCTCGTTCCACGCGTTACACATTGTCATGAAACGCACATTGTCCAGTCAATCTCTCTCACCGCCCTGCATAATGTTCTCCAACGCGTTCCACTCTTGCGACTATCAAGCCGTTTGACGAAGACTCTTCAAAGTGACAACTTCAGTGTGCAG
>JAQQRV010000144.1:0-11953 GCA_028455795.1 Lasioglossum marginatum | reverse complement strand
CTGTCTATTCAGATAATAAATTTGGAGTTGCAAAATATGAAAGAGAATTTTTTAAAACCGTTTCAAAAACGGTCGACTTGAGACCCTTAGTTCCTTCGAGACTTTTATTCTTCGCAACGAGTAATATAGGATGCAATAAAAAAATTGTTTGACCTTGAAAAAAGGCAAGGGGTTAAATATGGATGACTTTTTGCAAATCGGAAATGTAGTGTTTAAAAATACCTTTTGGATCCATTGTACTGTTGCCAAGCTAGAAAATGGAGGTACCGAACTTAGTATTCTGACTTAAAGGGGCACGATTATGAATGAAACTGTATTAGGCACGGTTTCGTCGGTAATTTAGTCGCAGATTACAGTGCAGTGCATGTAACTAACCGGCTAATTCACGATTCGTTGCGTCGAAATGGGTTAATCCGTAATAGAGGTCTCCCGTGGACAGGATGGTTGACTTCGAGAAGACGGTTTAGCGGGATTTGTTTACACCTCGACTGTATCCCCGATGAAAACACGGGAAAATCTGGGTTTTCGTCGATGTTAACCCAGTAAAACCGAAAAGTGTGGTACATGTGTGTGCATGTACAGACAGCTCGGTATGCACGTAAATAAACGATGCTGTTGACAGTAACATATGACGGAAGTCCGGTGTACGTTGTACTCCTATTACGTGTGTGCACCGTGTTTTCGTATCGCAGGCGTGTTCGCGGGTGAACGGCGAAATTGAAAGCCGGTACACAGGCTATTTCGTCGCGATAGATATAAATCCAACAAGCGGGCAAGATGTTACGATCGAACACCTGAACGGTTCACTTCCAATCCAATCGATTTTCATAACAACCGGAAGTCAAAATTGCTTGGTTCCCTCCACGTGACTGCGCCCTCTCTCGCTGGGAAAACTGACAAATTACGCTGACCAACGAATTTTAACCTTTCCTGATAGATTGCGATACGTTTAAGGAGGTAGACTCTCGTTTCCAGGATTGCAAGGGTGCAGAACGCGCCTTCTCATTTCTCTATAATGATGGGGGATCTCAAAGATGGGGGTTTTCAGTAGTCAAAAGCGCTAGATCAGTGCTGGGCAGTGTCGCCAGATCGAGAAAATCGAGGGGAATACAATTACCCCCTCTCTGATGACCAGAGCAATATGTGACACGTTGCGCGACTGCGCGACCAGTCCTCGGCTTAGTGGGGGACGCTGGAGTGTGCTCATGGTAGTGGAATGGGATAGTGGAAGGGGAACAGGAGGAGAGGGAATGTTGTCCGTTTGGTGCTGGGCATGGTTGGGGCCCCTCAAACGCTTGCTTTCCCCACCAAGCTCCCTATCATCCAGCGCATGCCTTCGTTGCGATGCGCGAGGCCTGTGCACTGCTTGCGATGGATGAAGCGCGTCCTTTCTCCATGGTAACGGATGCTGATGGGGGACATTGGGCGCTGTAGTGGGAACGGTCTTGTTTCAATCGAGACAAAAATGCCCACCCAAAGCTAGATAAAAGATCAATCTAGGTCGCAATCGCCCTCAAAAATCTTATTTTTACGTTTAGGAGGCGTAATTTGCATTATTCGGAAGCATAAAGCTGCGATTGCTACATGCTGCCGAATAATACAAATTACGCCTCGTAAACGTAAAAATAGAACTTGTGAGGGTGATTGCGGCCTAGATTGATCTTTTATCTAGCACGTTTTACTACTGAAAACCCCCGTCGCATGCATTATCGAGAAGACGCATCCCGCACCCTTGCAATCCTAGAACTGAGTCTACCCTCTTAACCCTAGCACCTCCAACCTTCGAGCCGTGCCGGCAGATCAAGAGTTGTGTCCCCACTCTATCTTCCCCTTCTACGACGCTACTTCCCACGCCTCCGCCGCGGCACGATCACGCGACGCGTTTCTGACAGAGAGAGGGTAATTTTTCCCGCAATTCGTGCTCCCTCCCCTCATCTGGCGACACTTGCCTCGAGCCGTCACACAGTGGTCCGGATGGCCGATCTAGCACTTATCATGATTAGACTGCAATTTTCAATTTTTGTAGACGAATTTTAAGAAAGTGGAATAAAAATATATAAAAAACTTTTTAAAAACCACGCTTATATTAAAGTGCACTAAAAAGGAGAAAATAATTTTTTTAGACATTAGCGACAATAAATAAAAGCGTGGAGTGCTAAACTATATTGATACAATCTTCGTGGACGCTCCACGCTTTTATTTATTGTCGCTAATGTCTAAAAAAATTATTTTCTTCTTTTTAATGCACTTTAATATAAGCGTGGTTTTTAATAAGTCTTTTTATATATTTTTTTATTTTCTACTTTTTAGTCTACATATGAGGGGATGACTCCGAGAGACGACGTCTCTTGATGTAGTCCGGAATGGGACTGAGTTCCTTCGGTGCGAAGTGAGTCAGTGGAGTGGGGATGAGTAAGAGTGCGCATGCGTAGTGGAGTAGGGAGTGGGGATCGCTAAACGCGATGAGTCACTACCGTGCGTCGCGCTGAGAGGTGTGTGACGGTTAATATTTCAATATTTTTTTTCTCCTAAACGCACAGTATTTTAAAAAAATTTTTTTTTTAATATTGCATTGTCATCCAGTTCTGAGCTATGTTTAAAGTTTCAAGTCTCTAGCTCATCGGGAAGTTTAAAATTCGATTACAAGATTTGACGCATACAACAACAACTCGCAAGCTAATATAAGCGTGGTAAAATAGAGTCTCATTTTCCGTGGTAGTAGACTTTTTAGATCTGAAATACTTTGAAATCGTACTAAATTCTGTCATATTTTACATCCTAGTATTTTTTGAAAATTTTCGAAAGCCATAACTGCATAAAGATCCGCAGTCTAATTATAATTTTATGATTTTATGTTGTCAAAAATGTATATTGATATCTAAAAATTAAAGATGACCTTTCAATATTATTAAAATGTTACTGTTATAGCACATTTCTGTGTATTTTCACTTCTTCCATTAGATGAAAGTGGTCGTTGCCTCTCGGGTAAGATGTCAAGATTGATCCAAGAGATTCCATTAAGCAATGATGATAAGATATGATTTTATGTTGTCAAAAATATATATTGATATTTAAAAATTAAAGGTGACCTTTCAATATCAATGGGTCAATATTAAAATTTTACTGTTATAGCACATTTCTGTGTATTTTCGCTTCTTCCATTAGATGAAAGTGGTCGTTGCCTCTCCGGTAAGATGTCAAGATTGATCCAAGAGATTCCATTAAGCAACACGTTAGGGTGCGCATCAAATTACACGGCGTTTTAGCAAAATTTTTCGCGTTGGCGTGAACAACCACATAAGCCACCAAGCCACCACATAAATTTCACTGTTGCGAGTGCTTTGCCGTCGCGAACATTCTTGTCGGTCTGCGAGATCCCCTAACCCCAGGACACAGCCGACACCGCACCGGTCGGTTCTTTTACATAGGTTAATTCATAAAACGGAAACGCTGCGGTAGCCCTCAGGCGATTTTCCGCTTGACAGCACACCTGACGAACTCGCGCCGCGATGAATATACAGAGGAAACCCAGGGAAACCGCAAAGATTCGCAAGACGAATCTGTAAGTCGTCGTTAGCTGACACTGACGCGAAAGTTTCCACGGAATGGGCGGAACGATATTTTAATTTTAATTCCATTATGTGAGATTTTATTAATTCACAGAACTGAGTGGTTACAATGAAATAGTATTAAACGTATGCTATTAATTTACGACGTGTTACGCGAAATGGGCACAATTAAGCTTTTATATGCTGCTTTGAAATTTTATGCGTTTGTAATGTACGGACATTAAACGAAGATATATCTAGTACAAAATTTCAGAGCAATTTAATACACATTTGTTGTGTAGTTGCCTTGATAATTGTGCATAAAAGTTTACACCTCACCGATTTTCATAAAATTTATCCCTTTGCACTCGGAGCTATTTTAACTTGAAAATTAAACATTTCTTCAGAACTAGAACAATTCCATCATGGATATCAAAAATTGACATAACATCTTATACAGTACTTAAATGTTTAGTAATTGATCATGTTGAAATATGTTTTGGGAAACAGAATTAATCTATTATTCCACACAAGGAACGATCGATTCAATTTCAGTTTGTTTATAAAACCGTTGGGGTTGTTTGTTCATAGTATCGTTCAATTTTCTAGCCCGAATGATCCTCACTTCTAATAAATTCCGTTGAGTCAATTTATACAACGGGTTATTTACAATACAATACGGTTTATTTAATTACATAATCAAATAGATTAGATACCATATTTAATAATATAAACAATATTTTGAATAATGCTACAGCAATTCACTCGAGTGCTAAGAGTTAAAATAGCTCCCACTGCAAAGGGTTAATAATTTTGCTGAGTGGGAAATCATACGACAGTATGTTTAAATTCTTGTAATATCATCAGTGTTTTATTTTTAATATTTTTGCTATGTTGTATTTCATCTGCCGATAGTTGGCATAAAATCCTCAGTCGAGTTATCAGTATACTTAGCGTGGCCTATAAGGGGGTGTCGTCCCACTCGCTCAGCCTGGTATCCGAGTGAAATGCTACAGTCGGGAATCGGAACTTCCGGACTATAAGTTAGCCTGCCTCGAAGAAACTTTCGTAAGTGGGCAGTTCTCTTGAGAAATTACTGGCATCAGTCTGCCGTAATCACGGCGCCAGAAGGCTCGCCAGAAATATAAACGCATATAGTAATTCACTGCTCGCGATGTCTTCTTTGTGGGACAATGGCTCGCTGTTGTTTCCTGATGTCCCTCCCCCCATCCCGAGAGCGTGCTTTAATCTCCGTTGACCTAGTCCTCCTGTCTGGTATCCAATTCCCCTTTTTAATTGCTTCTTTATTTCGTAGGACGCGGCTTGATATAATGAGAAACAATTTCGCGGTTTACCCAAGTTTTAAATTGGCGCGAAATAAATGGCCACTCGCCATTTATACTCGCAGGAGTGTTCTAATTCCAGGCGGACTGCAGTCCCCTCGATTCGAAGTCTATGTTTACCGAAAATAATAGTCGAACCACTAATTCATTATTTTTCAAATTAATGCAATTGTTTAGAGTTACTTAAATCCATTGACTTTCTGGATTACAGAATAATTCGAAACTTTTATTTCTTTTATATAGTTGTTTATTTATAACTAGACAGCGGATTTTATGCATTTATAGCTAAAACGAATAGGTGCAATTTAAGACAGTAAAAATATTAGAAGAATTTAAAAATATTATTTTCAACCTATTAAACAAGTTAAGAAAGAAAACAAATTTCTATTATTTTCCAGCATGTTACAATCCAGATAGAAAATTTTTATTTTGCATAAAGATCCGCTGTGTATTCTAAAAATGTTGCAGTCTCCTCGATTCGGAGTCTGTGTTTACAGAAAATAATAGTCGAACCACTAATTCATTATTTTTCAAATTAATGCAATTGTTTAGAGTTACTTAAATCCATTAACTTAATAAGTGTACTTTCTGAATTACAGAATAATTCAGAACTTTTAACTAGATTTTATGCATTTATGGCTAGAACGAATAGGTGCAATTTAAGACAGTAAAAATATTAGAAGAATTTAAAAATACTATTATATTATTTTCAACCTATTAAACATGTTAAGAAAGAAAACAAATTTCTATTATTTTCCAGCATATTACAATCCAGATATAAAATTTTTATTTTGCATAAAGATCCACTGTGTATTCTAAAAATTTTATAGTCCCCTCGATTTGAAGTCTGTGTCTGTAGAAAATACTAGTCGAATTATTTTTCAAATTAATGCAATTGTTTAGAATTACTTAAATCTATCGATTTATTACATGGTTTACGGTATCAATAAATAAATAATTAATTAATCTATTGATTTAATAAGTGTACTTTATGAATTACAGAATAATTCAAAACTTTTATTTCTTTATTTTTAATAAAGTTGTTTATTTAAAACTGTCGCATTAACATCGAGGTCATTAATGGCAACCAAAAACATTTATTTTATTATCATGTATTGCACAATATAACTTTGAAACCTCTTTAACAAATCTTTTTGGTTTTTATTCATTTATTTTATATTTAATGAGACAGATATTGTGAAAAATTGTTTTCTTTGTCAAAATACCGGTCCAAACTAGTTTTCCGAAATGCCTGTATGTGTTAACAAATTTTACAAAATTTTATTACAACCTACATTGAATATTATATTATGGATCTTTGTGCCACTTATCTTATTATTAGGATCTTATTACTAGACAGCGGATCTTCATGCAAAATAAAAATGTTCCTGAATTGCAACAAACTGGAGTGAAAAAGAAATTTATTTTCTTCCTTGATATGTTGAATGGGTCGAAGACGATGTAACAGTATTTTTAAATTCTTCCAATGTTTTTACTGTCTTAAATTACATCTCATTTTTGTCATAAATGCATAAAATCCGCTGTCTACTTATTACCCACTGTAATAATTCTATGGAAACAACAATAAGGGAATAAAAAAATATAAAATGAAAGTAATATTAGTTTGCATTGCGTTCAGTAACATTTTAAAAATTTGCATGTGCCATAAACTCAGAAAGAAAAACCTGTAGTCTACCGATGGTATTGTTAACAATTTCGGTGATCCGATTTTATATTGATTTTGTGTAATGACTACAATATCGAACTCTTAATACGGTTATACATAGAACACAATGGACACAATTGTGCCATCGTATCAGCTGGTTAGCGAGTCACTTCTGTTTTGTGAGAAGTGAAGGGGACAAAAACCGTTCCGCTGATAAGGGTGACAATACTACTACAAGATAATCAACAAAAACCGATTATAAGGGAAGGGAAAAAGACACATCGGATCCTGTTTTTACACGACAGATAGGCTCGCGAAAAAACTGCGTCCAAAAACAACGCGGAAGAAGATACAGTTCACATAAAAACATAGAAGATTGATTTCAGATATTAAAATCTAATACAACTATCCAATCAATTATTTCGAAACGTAATATCAAATCCTTTTACACCGTTATATAATTTTCCCTCTCCATTCTAGTATATTTATTATTTTATAAATGTACAGTGACGCACATAATTGATCACACACACTTTAAATCAGAATAACTTTTTTAGGGATGGACCAAACGACTTCAATTTCTCTGTAAGGCTCGAAGGATTAGTTTAGTAAATGACGTTTAATAAATATGTTGATCGGAAAAATTGCAATTTTTACCACTTTTAATTGTTTATAATTCGTAAACCAATTGGCCAATTTCAATGAAATTTCCAGAACGTATATAATCTATACGAGTTAATCTATACAAAGTTGTGAAGATCAATTTTTACTATTGTTTTTCACAATTCACAATTTTTTCAACATATTTGTTAGACGTCATTTACTAAACTAATCCTTCTAGCCTTACAGAGAAATTAAAGTCGTTTGGCCCATTCATAAAAAAGTTATCAACATTAGGTTTTTAGATTTTGGGTTTTAGGTATTTTGGAAAACACGAAAACAGCTAAAAATGTTCCGATCGAACCACTAACAGCAGAATAATCTAAGCTGATCACTAGACAGCGTATCTTTATGCAAAATAAAATTTTTCTACCTGATTTGCAATAAACTGGAGTGAAATAGAAATTAATTTTGTTTCTTATAATATGTAGTAGGTTGAAAATATAATATAACAATATTCTCAAAATCTTCTAATGCGTTTTCTATTTTAAATTTCACTTACTCATATTTGTCATAAAATCCGCTGCCTGCTTCGTATTCCACCTTGTATGTATAAAATCGTATAAACTGCATGAAAAAATATCGACCATATTTTCCTCACGTGGAGAAAAATTGAAAGTATTTCGTGTTTCTGCATAGCACGTGCAATCTCTCCGGTACCTAATAGAAACGCGTTCCCAGATGGATGTAAGTTCAGTCGTAGGCGCGAGTAAACGAGAGGATCCGCGCGGAGAGATGTGGCCGCCGCGCTGCGCGCCGCGAGGAAGATTAACGCGGAAACTCGCGTGAAGGATCGGCCTCGGAGAAACGAAAAATGAGCGGGCCGCGGGCATGAAAAATTCAAGTATGATGCAAATCCGAGACACGCCTGACAGGGCTTTTTTCTGTTGGTCCTTTTGTACGCGGAAAGTGTCGGTCCTGTAAGAATGGAGAATTCCTTTAGCGACCTCTCTACGCGAGAGTTTAATACGTGCTTGGTATTTTGCATTTGAAAATGTGGCGGCACGTCGCGCACCGACAAGAATACTGCCGCGGCTCGAAATTTATGCTCCTGGCTAAAATTGAAATTTCGTCGTCGCTGGATTTTGAAATAAGGTCACCGGTTTTCTTTGACTGTCGTACATTTGCCGGTTTAATAACCCGATTTGCCGCACAGTGGGCTAAACCGATGAATTTTGTGTCGAAATCAAAGAACTTTCGATAGAGATCAGATAGAGCGACGATCTTTTTAAAATTAAAGCTGAAATATTGCAGAATATTGGAAAATATGTGTTAAACTTGCAGAATTTCAAGGAAATTGTGGTTTATCCAATACCACGTACGGATAAATTTTTTTCTTGAAATGCTATACATGGTATAGCCGCGCTCTGATTGGTCCACGTTTATTCGTTGACAACTCGTTAATAAAGCCGCAGGAATCACTCCTTTCAAGGAAGTACAACATCTTTAGAACACCCTGTATATCGACGACAACAAAGTTAACTTTTATTTCCGTTCAAAAGAAATTAAATGATTCACATGACCTCAGGAATCACCTCTTTCAAGGAAGTACAACATTTTTAGAACACCCTGCATATAATTTTTGTTATATACATATGTATAGACTGCGGATCTTTATGCAAAATAAAAATTGTTTGAATCGATTTCAAGAAATTGAAACTAAATTGAATGTTATTTCTCCCCTTACCAATTTAAAAGTAATATATCGACATCTTCAATTTTTTAAATTTTGCTATAAATATATAAAGATCCGCAGTCTAGTTATATGTATAAGTAAGCTGTAGTTATATGTCGATAAAAACTATTCCTTACATAATTTTAGTCGGGACATTGAAATAGTTACCCATGAATCGCCTAAACCTGCTGGACAATAAATTATGCCATGACATCACCATTTTTCTTTTAACAATAATTAATTTCATCCATAAAAAAGTCTTGCAAGGGTTTGTCAGTTTTATTTAAAACAGAATTTCTTTCAAATCTTTTTAATAATCCAGGTAACTAACATTAATTTTCCTTTACTTTGCGGGATGTTTTGATTCGAAGTTAAAGCAGCGTATTATTGTTACGATAAACACTCGCTGCACCGGCTATAGGGGAATATTTAAGGGAAATGCTATTTTTGATTACATTTTAAATTGGTTTTCTGGCATCTGAACAGATTCCGGAGTAGAGAATTAATCTTCTCATCGAAACCTCCCGACCCATCCGAGAGATTTTCCTTCTTATTACGAGAGATAATTTTCCTCTGTTAGATATCTCATCAGCAACATCAACTACGCGGTTATGAATTCCCCCAAAAATCGAGGGAACAGCCCTTTTTAAAGGAGCTATGCTCAATCAGCAGAATGAAAATTTTGTCCGAACAATATTTTTAAACTTTTAATAGCTTATTCCAGAGAACTCCTCATAATTTTTCTTAACTTAAAGATATTTATCAATTAGCGAGTTGTGATCTGGATTAGAAAATGAAGGTGGATGGAATTATTCTAGGTCGAAAGAAATGTTTAATTTTCAAGTTAAAATAGCACCGAGTGCAAAGTGTTAAAGAAAAGAGAAGCAAAGAAAAAGGGACTAAAAACTTAAAATTGAAAGAAAATGAAACAAAAATTTAAAAAACTCAAAACTAAACAAAAATTATTAATCGTCAGAGGGATTTGAGCACGTTACGTCTACCATCCCTCGCTACCATTGCGATATGATTAAGAAATGAAGTATATCAATGAATTTTCTGGGTATCATCAAATTAAATGTTAATTATCTCGATAAATAATGAGTATTGTCAAAAATACTCGGACACATGGGTCAGCTTACTTTTGCTCTAGATTCATCAGAAAAAGTTTCATTAAACCTCCCTGTGACATCTCCTTGTCAATATTACAGTGCAAGGGGTTAAAGTTTCAAGTGAAATCTCGGAGTACTTTATACGCTTCGGCAGTCAATAACTTGGAAAATATAATGAATTCTAGCTGAAGATATTGCAGAAATATTTCCAAAGAGTTGCACTAGAAGATTCTACAACAAATCTATTTTTGTCAGCAAGAAAACGAAATGCTCCTCTTAAAATGTGAAGACGTAGGACCACAGCTCTAGGATGAGTGGTAGTTGCAGGATGAGAACGTCGGGAAGACTAATGGTAGATTTCTTTCGCTGCTTACCCTTTTTCTCGTTTCCCGGGCCGGTCCCACCGCACCGTTTCCGTGCCTTTTCCCACGAATAATTCCTTATCCACCTGCATGCCGGGGGCAAACTTTTTGAATCTACGACGCCGCCAATGGCCCCGGCTATTTTCTTCGGGGAGGCCGCGATTGATATTTCCTAAAACCGATATTTTCCGGGGAAAGTCCGGAAGTTTAATTGCGCCACGAGAAGCACGAGGATGATCCTAAGTTTCCTGTCCGTCATATATTCGAACGCTTTAGAGTTTAGAAGATGGAGTAAAAAGAAAAAGAATAAATCCATTATATGGGCGTAAATAATAAAAGCTAGGTTTATATTTCCGCAAAATTAGAAACATGTAAAACATTTTAATCTATATGATAATTACAAATTAATAATTATGTTTGTTTTATAGAATATTGAAGTGCAAACAATAAAAATCGTTTAGTTTACAAATACATATAAAAAAAAGAAAAAAACAAGGAAAGAAAGTTGAGTTGAGGAGGATTCGAACTCGAGCCCTCCGGAGCATCGAGCAGAATCTCTAACACCGTGACCATACAACATATTTGTGAGAAGCTTCTTCTTTCTGTTACTTGACAGCAACAAACTAGCTTTACACGTATTTTTCTTCTTCGATGTAAGCTGTTTCCTAAAATATAATTGTTTAGACTTCGGTAATTGTGCATAAAAGGTTCCACCTCACCGATTTCGATGATTTTTGAATATGTTATCAGGGTGAAGATTCTGAACAACTTTTTCCTATACATGTAACCGCCGCTCGGCCTTAGTTTTTGAGATATTTCCCAAAAACTGCAGCTACAGTAATCGCTCGTTCGTTGTCTGGCATGGTGGGCAGGATCGTTGTCCAGTGCCTACCCATTCCACTGTCTGTCAACGTCGCGTCGCTCCGCAGGGCGGCGACGATTGATGTCGGCTCGGGTATATCGGTGTGAGCACCACTACATTGACTCGAATGAATCGAATGTTCAAACTTCTTAATTTACATTATTTTTTTATGGGACCTTCATGAACGTATTTCTGGCATTTTTCTGATTAAAATGCAAATTAAAAACCAAACACGATATAATTTCAATTGTACATAGTGTCTGTAAAAATGAAACACGGGACTCAGATTTGTCCGGCGACGGCGATACGCTTCGGCCACCCGATCCGTGTTTCATTCTGTCCTTCTCTATGTTCGGCTCTCTATTGAAGTCTCGGCGCGGTCGGCACGATACTCTAGACGCAGTCATAAATCAAAAATAGAGTCCCGGCAGGGTCGTTGTCACTGAAAAACACGGCTTCTGGACAACGAACGAGCGATTACTGTACTACTACATTGAATTTTGCCTATACGTGCACGTCCGTGCTGTGCGTATAAGTCAACACGATGCGACCGGTCGTCAACTGTTTCTACAGATATAACACTACGATCGTCGAACGATCTATATACAGTTTTATCCATAAATGTCCCAAAAGTCTGGCCTGTAAATGTCCCATATCTATCCCCACTACTGCGGAGTATACCCCCTTGAGGGGCCATGAAACTCGAGAGGCCTCGGTCGCCGAGAAGT
>JAQQRV010000143.1:0-12005 GCA_028455795.1 Lasioglossum marginatum | reverse complement strand
AAGTATTGTGTTAAACACTTTCATCCTTGCTTTTATTGTGTCCCGTAACGCAGTTCTATGCGCATTCAAATCTGAGTGGTTCCGGCAGCTGGCAGTATTTTCATCCTATTATACCTTGCCGAAACATTGGTCCTTCGAGCCGAATCGCGAGAACGTCGCGCGATACTAAAGCCGATACTTAATTGCTCATGATGGACGAACTCAGAATTTGACGAAACATTCCATCGAGCGCGCGCTCATCAATCTGCACAAATGGACGGCGAATGGGAAGGCGAAATGGACACGCTCTATGTTAACGACGAGGATGACGCATCTCATGTCGAACTGGTCGACGTTCGCGACGGGGCATGCTCGACTTCTCTCTTCCACCTCCGCGGACGATCGCGCTACTATGCCGTATTTCACCGATGACGTCTTCTATACAACGGAGGAAACATATCTCAACTCTCTGGCCTCCATGCAAGAAAAAGTTGACGACCTTCGTGGAGCCTCTGTAAGTCCACTTGACATTTCTACCGCTGGACAAACGCCATCAACGACCACCGACCCACACATTCCGCGCGTCGGCTTGCCCGAATTCGACGGTCGTTACGAAGCGTGGGAATCGTTCCGCGACCGTTTTACCGCACTCATCATCGCGAATAAGTCGATCGCGAACGTCACACGTCTCCACTATTTGTTCTCCTGTCTTACGGGCTGTGCCCTCGACTGCGTCGCGAAGATTCCTGTCATCGACGACAACTTCGACATCGCGTGGAAAACGTTAACTGAACGGTTCGAAAACCCCCGCCGCCTTATTAATGCGCATTTGAAGTCCATGCTCAGTCTTCCCGCTATCGAACATGAATCTGCGTCCCAGCTCCAAACCCTGCGCGATCAATTCTCGATTATACTCAAATCACTGAAAAATCTCGGGCGGGAGCCCGCTGATCTCTGGTACGACATTCTCGTTCACATTGTATCGCGAAAATTGGACGCGATTACTCGGAAAGAGTGGAAAATTGAAACGAGCGAGAATGTCAAGCCGCCGTCGTACGACACACTGACAAAATTCATAGATTCGCGCGTTCGCGTACTCGAGGATTTCGAATCCGATCAATCAGCATCTGTATCCTCCGACGTTTCAACTCATCCCTCCTCCGAGCAGTCTCACATGCATGTTATCACTGCTTCGCAGTCTGCCACCACTTCGACCTCTCCGTGCCCTGTTTGTCGCAGCACTCATATGCTCAGTTCCTGCCCGCAGTTTAAAGCACGAAGCCCTCGCGAGCGCCGCGATCTCGTGTATAAATTCTCACGGTGCGTAAATTGCTTGAGTCCCAAACATTCTCAGCGCGATTGTCCAAGTAAATTTACTTGTCGCGAATGTCATAAAAGACACCACACACTCCTACACGACCAACTGACTCCGGCGCCAGTCATTCCGTCAATCGAACATACTCGAGAAGTCAATGCTCATTTCGCGTCCACACCGATCGAACCGACATCCGCCGTATTGCTGGCCACTGCGTGGGTCCAAATCAGCGTTCCGTCGGGCGTCGTTATTCCAATTCGCGCTGTAATAGACTAGGGGTCTGAAGCAAATTTTGTGACCGAAGCTATGATACCTCTTCTACGCGCGAAACGGTTTAAAGTGGAGACCTCAATATCAGCAGTCGGTGGGGTGTATGCCGGTACAGTACGTCACGCGGTACGCCTCCGCGTGTCTTCTCGGACGTCCGCAACTCTTTCGATCACCACAGTAGCTCTTGTCCTTCCGTCGCTTTCGACGTACACTCCGAAGCGTCGCGTTGACCTGCGCGCTCTCTCCCACCTCTCCCGGCTCGATTGGGCTGATCCGGAGTCCTCCAGTCCCTCCGCAATTCACTTGATCCTTGCTCCGATAGCTCAAAACAGCATTTTCGGTTGGGTCATCTCCGGACCCGTCTCGCGTCCGACCCGTGACACGGCTCATTCGACTACTTCGGTTCTCCTCGCGACTACCCTCGCAACGATTCCCCTCTTTCCATGCATCATTGCATCCGAGAAGATTCTCTCTCAACCGATCTCAGGCGCTTCTGAGAAATAGAAGAAATTCCGTATCGAACGATCCTCACGGCGGAGGAGGAACAGTGCGAGTTTCACTTTCGAAATAACACAACACGGACTGCCGATGGTGGCTATATAGTTCGCCTTCCTTTCCGCGAAGGTCCTCCGATCAAAATCGCCGTCGCCGCGAGGATCAATCGATCGCTACAGCGTAAAATTACATTGAAACCTTCTCTCGCGGAGGAGTATCGGACGTTTCTTCGTGAATATGAAGACCTAGGCCATATGCGACCGATTTCGTCGACTCCTCAAACGCACCCGCAATGCGTATACATACCACATCATCCTGTCCTTCGCGAAAGCAGTGAAACGACACATCTCCGCGTAGTTTTCAATGCCTCAAGCGTCACCTCAAACGGCACATCATTGAACGACCACCTGCTCCCAGACCCGAAATTGCAATCAGATCTTCCAACCGTTATTTTACGGTGGCGGAACTTTCGATACGTATATACCGCTGATATAGAAAAAATGTACCGTCAAATCTTGGTCGACGTTCGAGATCTCGATTACCAAAGAATCCTTTGGCAAGGTTGTCCTGAAAGCGCGGCAACCTCGTTTCAACTCTTGACTGTAATCTATGGAATGACGTGCGCTCCTTTCCTCGCCCTTCGAGTACTCCAGCAATTGGTAGAGGATGAGGGATCGCGTTTTCCGCTCGCAGTTTCTGTCCTGCGCGCGAACATTTATGTCGATGACGTTCTTTTCGGCGCCAACGACATCCCTTCTCTTATAAAATCTCGCGATCAATTGAACGGCTTGCTGAAATGTGGTCAAATGACTCTCCGAAAATGGGCCAGCAACCATGCCCACCTCCTAGCTGATATTAACCCTTCTAATCATGGCCTTGCTTGTTCAAAAATTCTTGATCCCGAGGATCACGTTAAGGTACTTGGCATTGCGTGGAATCCCGCTCAAGACTCCTTTCACGTCAATGTTTCACTTCCTGACACGATCCCTTCAACAAAAAGAACAATTATTTCAACCATTGCCAGATTATACGATCCTCTCGGCTGGGTCACTCCCTCCATCATCTTAGCCAAAGTCCTGATTCAGGACCTCTGGCGCCTCCGCCTTGGATGGGATGAACCGATCTCCGGCTCTATGCTCGACCAGTGGACCACCATTTATACGCGTTTCTCGCTACTTAGCGGTGTTAATCTCTCACGATGGACCGGGCATTACCCCCCCCCCCCCGATTCTCGTATAGAGATTCACGGGTTCGCAGATGCTTCGACGGCCGCCTACGCTGCCGTCGTTTACGCCCACTGCGTATCCGACGATGGCCGCGTCACTGTCTCATTGCTCGCAATGATTTTTGGCAAATCCAAAATCGCGCCCCTCACCCCTGTGACCATTCCACTCGAACTGCAGGCTGCAGTGTTGCTAGCGCGCCTCATAATCTTTGTACTTTCTTCATTCGACAATCAAGTCATTCCTTGCTTTTGTTGGACTGACTCAACGGTCGTACTCGCTTGGCTTCATTCGCACCCGTCTCGCTGGAAAACTTTTGTTGCCCATCGAGTTGCTGACGTACAAGCACGCCTCCCATACGCGAGTTGGAGGCACGTAACGACAGCAGATAATTCCGCCGATTGCGGTTCGCGCGGTCTTCTCAGCGACGAGTTGTTAACATTTACTCTATGGTGACGAGGCCCCACATGGTTGCATCGCGATCCCTCCGCATGGTCGCTTCAATCTCCCATCCAGGAGAATGTACACCCGCCGGAGGTCAAAGTGTCACTCCATTGCTCGAATCCACCTTCGTCCACGTGGGAGTTAGTGTCTCGATTCTCAAACTGGCCCAAACTCCTTCGAGTGACAGCTTACATTTTCCGTTTTGTTCGGTCGTGTCGCAGGAACCACTCCGATCCGTATAGTCAACTTCGCGCACTCTCCTCGGACGACGTGTCCTACGCTCAACGCTTCTGGATCAAGCACATACAGTCCGTCGCGTTTCCTGCAGAAATCCGAGCTCTTAAGAACAACTCGCCTCTTTCCACCAAGAGTTCCCTTCTCTCGCTTAACGTGTTTCTGGATCATGACAGCATATTGCGGGTCGGGGGTCGCTTACATCACTCCCCGCTTCCGTTAAGGTCAAAGCATCCAATTCTTCTCTCTCCTCATCGATTAGTTCGCCTCCTAGTCGAACAGGCTCATTCTCGAATGTTGCACGGCGGAGTGCAACTAACATTGCTCACATTGCATCAAGACTACTGGCTCCTTCGCGCTTGAAGCCTCGTGAAGAGGGTGGTTCATGAATGCATCATCTGTGTTCGGGAGAGGGCCGCCGTTCCCGAACAACTAATAGAGAACCTACCAGCTTCACGGGTTTCCTCACCGACGCGCTGTTTCGCATATTGCGATGTGGACTACGCCGGTCCATTCTTGACATTCATTTAGAGGTGGTCGTGGATTACTCCACCCATGCATTCCACAACTTACGGTTCTGTTCTCGCCGAGGTCTTCCTGAATCCGTCTACTCTGACAATGGCACCACATTCGTCGGTGGAAATCGCGAATTATTAACCGCGTATCGTTCAGCTCTACGAAACCCTGAGTTTCAAAACAAGACGACGGGAGATGGTACCGCTTGGCATTTCATTCCTCCTTCAGCACCACACTTCGGCGGTCTATAGGAAGCCGGAATCAAAAGCGTAAAGCATCATCTTCGCCGAGTTCTCGGCGACCGTAAATTCACGTATGAGGAATTTAGCACGCTCCTGTGTGCAATTGAAGCGTGCCTCAACTCGCGACCGCTCTCAGCGCTCTCTGACACGCTTGACGATTATGACTCCCTGACTCCAGGGCATTTTTTGGTAGGGTCCGTTCT
The DNA here is from genome assembly GCA_028455795.1 of Lasioglossum marginatum. Taxonomy (NCBI): domain Eukaryota; kingdom Metazoa; phylum Arthropoda; class Insecta; order Hymenoptera; family Halictidae; genus Lasioglossum; species Lasioglossum marginatum. The sequence continues at coordinate 7,084 of JAQQRV010000143.1, read as the reverse complement.
CACGGTTCCTCCCCAGCCGTCGTACGTAGATCTCGGCGAGAATCGTCTCTCTCGCTGGCAGCTCGTTCGCCAGACTGCTCATCGCTTCTGGAAGCTATGGCAGAACGATTTCATAAATTCGTTGCAACAACGCGGAAAGTGACGTAAACCGCGACCATCAATTTCGATCGGGCAACTAGTACTCCTGCGAAATCCTAACATTCCTCCGTGCAAATGGGAGCTCGGTCACGTCATTGAGTTGCATTCGGGAGATGATGGGCTCATCCGGGTTGTCACGGTACGCACTGCCATGTCCATCTTCAAACGTCCTCTTGTAAAAGTGTGTCCTCTACCTGTAAATTGCGATCCCGACATTCGATAAGTCGTGCTGCCGCACCGTCACGTTCTCGTTCATGTCTAAGTTCGTAAATGTTTAAGTTCGTTAGACCACGCGCGACCGATTGCGTGTGTCTCCAGGGCATTTCGATATTTATATTTCAAGGCGGGCAGTCCTAGCGAAATTTCGCGTATCGCTCACACGGCGGGCGGTTCATCGCGTGCTCTCCGAGACAGACGCTCGGGCAGTGTACAACGTTGTCCCTATATCGTTTGGCCACGCGCGGCCGATTGCGCGCGTCTCCAGTGCATTTCGAAATTTATATTTCAAGGCGGGCGGTATGTTCAGGATTCACACAGTGGAATTCGGAGTCTGCCGTCGATACGGATGATTGCGTCGTCACCCGTTTTTACAGCCCATGTAAACACGCGGTTAGATCGCAAATCGACGCCGCTTAGCAACCAATATACCATATATATATACCATAACATCGATCATGCGATTTCTGAGCACCAATCAGTGCTCCTCTTTTGGTTTATCCACATTATATAAGGCACCTGCGATGCCTTCCAGATTAGAGTAGCTCGATCAACTCGCCTGAACAACACGCTCTTCGCAAAAGCAACACGCGCTACGCACAAGCTTACACGCAACCACACGCGCTTCGTAAAAGCACTCTTACGCGCAATAATCAAGTGCTTCTCAAACGGACTGTTATGCGCCATTTATCGTATTCGTTTCGGATTATAGTGCACCGCGCTCGTCTAATAAGATTCGACCAGTGCGCTTCTACATTAAGTTTATTAACTCACTCGTCTGCGCATTGCTTCCGAGTGTCTCATCGCTCTCATTGTCCGTGGTTTATTCGAGACTGAACGCCGTACAAGTCTCTCTCAAATGCGAGTTGTAAAATAAAGTGGAGTGCCGACTACACCCTTGAACGCCTTAGGTATTGTGTTAAACACTTTCATCCTTGCTTTTATTGTGTCCCGTAACGCAGTTTTACGCGCATTCAAATCTGAGTGGTTCCGGCAGCTGGCAGTATTTTCATCTGTTGGTGTGCAACGATTGCCACTTCCATAACTGTAGGTTTAAGGGGCGGTTTACAGTCCTTAGGTATAAGCGATCCTTGCAGAAAAGAAAAGGCGAGGACCGAAGTCAGTCGCAAGGAAACCGTCGAAGGTAGCACGTCATCACATTTCTGTAAAGAACCAGTATCTGTATTTTTCAGTCATAAAGTTATATGTACTTAACTTCACGTATCTTTAACACTGTACACGCGGTATCGTAGGATTCCACTACTTTAATAAAGCCTAACAAGTTATGGGCCCAGGATCCAGTGTTTTAAAGTGTGTGAACTAGTTGTGTGCAGACTAAATACAACTAAGGACATTGACATTTCTGTTAGAGAAACATAAAGTGAAATTATGGCAGACAGTGCGGGATTTCGTTTCGCTATACAGAAATTGAATGGTGAAAACTACCCAGTATGGAGCTACAGAGTGGAACTCCTACTAATCAAGGACAATTTGTGGGACGTGATCAAGACAACGCCGGCTACAGTGGATGCTGCATGGTCAAAAAGGGATGACCAAGCGCGTGCTACCATTGGATTGTTGGTAGAAGACAACCAATTGCAGCATATAAGGACCGCTAGGACAGCACGAGACGCATGGAATGCATTGAAGGAATATCACCAGAAAGCTACTTTAACAAGTAAGGTATTTTTGTTAAAACGAGCATGTAGGATGGTGCTAAAGGAAGGAGGTGATATGGAGGAGCATATTACGACATTTTCAAACTATGTCAATCAGCTGGCAGCTCTCGGACAAGAGCTACCTGACAATCTCGTAGCAGCAATTCTATTAGGGAGTCTACCAGAATCATACGAGACTTTAGTAACGGCATTAGAAAGCAGATCGGAATGCGAACTCAGTACTCAGTTTGTGAAAAGCAAACTAATAGATGAGTATAGAAGACGTAAGGGCTCAAGGGACACACGAGAAAATGCTGAAGAAGCAGCTATGAAGACGGCATTCATGGGCAACAGCGGTGCGCAACCGAAGAAAAATTGTTTCTTCTGTAAGAAGCCTGGACATTTCAAAAGTGAATGCACAAAGTATAAGGTTTGGAAGACCAAACAAGAAAAGGCCAATAAAGCGTCCGATGAAAAATCTTCTACAGATTACTGCTTTTACATGAAGGACGGAACATCGAAAGAAGCATGCTTCGGGGCGAAGACAATAAAAAGAAAAATGAATTCTTGGATTGTCGACTCCGGCGCAACGAGCCACATGGCAACATCGAGGGACTTCTTCAAGGATTTCGATTCTGGCAGGAAGGGACACGTTTGTCTCGCGGACGAAGAAAAAACAGCTAAAGTGGAAGGCATCGGTTCAGGAATAATTCGGTACGCTGCGGACTCGGAGAAAGTTGGGGAAATCCCAATACAGGATGTGCTTTCCATTCCGACCCTAGGCTGTAACCTATTGTCTGTAAAAAGATTAACTAGAGACGGGTATAAACTCGACTTCGAGAGGGAACAATGCCGAATCCTCAAGGACGGGAAACTACAGGCAACGGCAAGACTGTCTCCAGACCTGTACAAATTAGAAACGGTCGAAAGGGTCTACGCGGTCAATGAGGTCATAAATTCGGGACATACAGATAACTGTCAACATTCATGGCATCGGCGTTTTGGATACCGTGATCCGGTCGCTATCAAGGAAATGGCCGAAAAAGGTCTAGCGACAGGCATCAAGGTAAAAGACTGTAAAACGCGCGAGACCTGCGAGTGTTGTATAAAGGGCAAAATGGCACGGATACCGTTTCCCAAGGAATCAACCAACAGGAGTGAATCAATTCTGGACCTGATTCACACAGACGGATTGCACAGACATTGCGGACCAATGCAAACCGTAACTCCAGGTAACAGGAAATATATTTTATCAATCATTGATGATTTCTCAAGATATTCTCATATTTATCTGATGAGTTACAAAAGTGAAGCTGCAAGATTTATCAAGGAATTTGTAGAAACGGTAAAAACTAAATTCAACAAAAAACCTAAAGTTATAAGGTCAGATCGAGGAAGGGAGTATATAAACGACGATCTGCAGTCATATTTAAGGAAGGAAGGTATTCGATCCCAATTTACAGCTGCATATTCACCACAACAAAATGGAGTTGCAGAGAGAAAAAATAGGTCATTGCTGGAAATGGCAAGATGTTTGCTGCTGGATGCACATATGAAAAAGAAGTATTGGGGTGAAGCAGTATGTACTGCAAACTATTTACAAAATAGGTTGCCTATAAAAGCAACAGGGAGAACTCTATACGAACTATGGTTTCGTACAAAACCAGACGTGAGCAATTTACACATTTTTGGCTGCGAGGCATATGCACACATCCATAAGGAACAGCGGAGAAAATTAGACGACAAGGCAGAAAAGTTTACTTTTGTAGGATATTCGGAACAATCGAAGGCGTATCGACTGTTGGACATCCAAACTAACCGGATTAAAATTAGTCGAGATGTGATTTTTCTTGACAGAATTCGCGAAAAGGGAGTAAATAGCAATAAGTCACTGCACGATGAAGTTATTTTCCAAAGGACTAATCAGGAAGCCGTGCAAGAAGATGTCATCGAGGAAGAGTCATCAACAGAAGATGTCATCGAGGAGGAATTGTCAACAGAAGACAACACAGAGGATACTTTCTACTCTGAAGATGAAACAGATAGCAATTTTGACGTCAATATACCAAATATAGGGGAAAATCAGACGCAACGCAGGCATTCTGAAAGGACAAACAGAGGTGTGCCACCAGACAGGTACATGGCCGCATCACTAAAGGTAATGTTAAATGAAGGCAGTGAACCCCGAAATTTCAAAGAGGCTTTATCGGGATTACATAAAGACAAATGGAAGAATGCCATTGAAGAGGAAATGAAATCATTAGAAGACAATGGGACGTGGGACATTGTGCCCAAACCCAAGGATCGAGAAGTCGTCACTTGTAAATGGGTCTTCAAGTTAAAACGGAACGCCGAAGGGAACATTGAAAAGTACAAGGCCCGACTGGTTGCACGTGGGTTTTCACAAAAATATTAGGACAGATTACGACGAAGTCTTTGCACCCGTAGTGAGGCAAACTATCCTAAGGACACTTTTAGCCATTGCAGGTAAGAAGGGTATGACAATAAAACACTTCGACGCGAAGACAGCATTCCTGAATGGAAATTTGACGGAGACCATCTACATGAATCAACCCGAAGGTCATGCCATACCTGGAAAAGAGGATTATGTCTGCAAATTGAAGAAAAGCATCTATGGATTAAAGCAGGCAGCAAAAGTGTGGAACGATAAACTAAGTGACTTGCTAAAGAAACACGGGTTTAAACAAAGCAAGGCAGATGCATGTCTATACATAAGGTGTAGTGAAGGTGAAGTGATTTATGTGATAGTTTATGTAGATGACATTTTAATAGCGGCAAGAGATGTGAACAATATAGATAAGGTAGCATATTGTTTGAAAAGGTACTTTCATCTTAGCGATTTAGGTCTATTGAAACACTACTTAAGTATAGAAATTAGAAAAGACGGTTTTTACTGCATGAAACAGACCGAATATATTAAGAAAATTTTAAATCGATTTGGCTTGCAGGATGCGAAAAGTTCTAGTATACCATTGGATTTAGGCTATATGAAGAGCAGGAATGGTTTATTGCCAATGCCAGATAGTAATAAGTATCAACAATTAATCGGTGCGTTATTATATTTAGCGGTTAATACTAGACCAGACATTTCAGCGAGCGTTGCGATTCTAAGTCAGCATAACAAAAATCCTACTGCGGCTGATTGGACAGAGGCAAAAAGAATTGTTCGTTATTTAAAGGGAACTACAAATTACGAACTAAGACTTGGTAAACGGGACGACAAGAGTGGTTTAGTGGGTTTCGCGGATGCGGATTGGGCTCAGGATAAGAAAGACCGAAAATCAAATAGTGGTTATTTGTTTCAATACTTTGGAGCACCAATAAGCTGGGCCTGTCGGAAACAACCATGTGTAGCCTTATCGTCTACCGAGGCGGAATATATTGCACTTGCCGACGCATCACAGGAAGGTGTCTGGATACGGAATCTGCTGGAAGATTTTCATAGGAAAACAGAAGAAAGGACAACAATTTACGAGGACAATCAAAGTTGTCTTAAGCTAATTGAGAACAAGAAGTTTAGTAACAGAACAAAACATATAGACACTAAGTTCCATTTTGTTAAAGAATTGAAGGAGCGAGGAATTGTTCATTATAAGTATTGTCCAACTGATGACATGCCAGCGGACATGTTAACGAAACCGTTAGGAAAGGTAAAGTTAAAGTATATGGCGGAGCGTTGCGGATTAATAGGCTAACAATTGAATGCGGATAAGTGACCATCGTTGAGGAAGGGTGTTGGTGTGCAACGATTGCCACTTCCATAACTGTAGGTTTAAGGGGCGGTTTACAGTCCTTAGGTATAAGCGACCCTTGCAGAAAAGAAAAGGCGAGGACCGAAGTCAGTCGCAAGGAAACCGTCGAAGGTAGCACGTCGTCACATTTCTGTAAAGAACCAGTATCTGTATTTTTCAGTCATAAAGTTATATGTACTTAAACTTACTTCACGTATCTTTAACACTGTATACGCGGTATCGTAGGATTCCACTACTTTAATAAAGCCTAACATCATCCTATTATACCTTGCCGAAACAGTACGTGTTCTTTAGGGGCTCAAGCTGGCCGAAAGTAACCCTGGATGTATTCGTATTTCGAATAATAGCTAGAAATATTAACTACAAATTGTAGCTGTAGCTTCAACTACATCCGCTTCGGTTACAATTTGTAGCTATTATTCATCGACTACAATCTCGGCGAATACAAAAGTAGTTAAATAGCTTCTCGAATAAAAGTTACTTTTGTATTCGACCCTTAATAATAATGGTTACAAATTTTGTAGCTTATATTCGTTATTCGAAATTTGTAGTTAATTACAAATTTTGCCCATCTCTGAATAGCACCGATTGTACCGCGAGTAAAATTTTTCAAGCTTTTAAAAGTTATTTTGAAAAAAGCGAAATTCCCATTAACTGGCGTGCGACAATGAGGCAGTAATGATTGGTTGTAATAATTCTTTCGCTTCACGTTTGAAAATTGAAATTCCGAATTTAATATTGCTGAATTGTTTATGTCACACCTCCGCGCTTATATCAAGTAAAGCGTGTGACATGTTACCTTCGTCTTGTAAAAGTTTAATTAGAGGAGTTGCCACTTATGTTTCGGGCAGTGCGAAGAGATGCGCAATTTTGAATGAATTTCAAGATTTTTTGGCGTAAGACGCAAAAATTATTTTAGAATATTTAAATGACGACAGTATTAAAGCATATATATTATTTTTAAAATATTCGTTAAACTTTTTTAATAGTTTTAATACTCTATTTCAATCGCGTAATATTTTAATTCATAAATTATTTGAGAACAGTCGACAGCTAGTTCATCAAATAGGGCAAAATTTTATCAAGCCTGACGCTTTAAAAGATATTCCCAATTTAAATATTGATGATAAAGATAGTTTAACTGATGTAGAAATTATATATGTTGGTCCAGAATGTGAATGGTTTTTGGGAAGTTTAGATTTAGAAGTTGCTCGTAATATTCGGTTGCATTGTATGAATTTCTATACCACTGCAATTCGAGAGATGCTTACACGTCTACCTTTAAACGATACATTTTTT
>JAQQRV010000142.1:0-12092 GCA_028455795.1 Lasioglossum marginatum | reverse complement strand
ACTATAACAATATATCGGTACTGTAAAAATATGATTATGATACGTCAAGAACTTCCATGTGAAATCTGCATTTTTTCGATTTTTTTGAGGTTTTTGATTTATTACAAGCAGGATTTTCACTTTAAAAATCTGAAACCAATTGCAAAGTCTGTATTTGGGTTCTTGACATGTGTCAGATTTTTCTCAGAATTTCTAAACATCGTTAACTAGGGAAAATAGGCCAAAAACTGATTTTTCGATTTTACCCCATAACTACTCTCCCGATCGAGATACAGGATTGAAATTTTGCACGGTATGTTTTTTCTTGGTGCCCTATCGAATGACCCATCGTCGATACAATTCGGTTCAAGGGTATTTTCGACTATCTTATCCGGCTATACCCTTTGATTTAAAAAAATATAAATATTCCACTATTCTTCACTGTTGGCAGCAGTCTGAAAGAAAAAAAGTTTTAAGTATTAATTATTATTTTTAATCAATAAATATATAACATTATTAACTTTACTCACCGTATCTAGAAACACTTGGACTGCTGTAATATACTCCTCGTTCCAATCCTGGAATTCTATATGATATCGTCGAATGGCGTAACGCCAACCGCGCACGAATGCCGCACGCTTCTCTTCGGAATTGAATGTCTGTTGATAATATAAAAAAATTGTAATATAAAATATCTCTTTATCTATCAATAATGTAATAAATAATGTAACGGGTCCGTGCCCGTGACCGTCTCCCGTGTCTTCGTTGCTGAATAGCTCGTCGCGCCGGGGTTCGAAGACGAAGAGAGAAGCGCGGGGAGAGGATCGTCGGGACGGAGGACGGGGTGCACGGGTGTAGAAATAACGACACGCTAATTCCGCATATACTGGTGCTCGCTGCCAGTGAGCTCGTGGACGCGACGGTACGCTCGGTTTGTTCCCGTGAACGGAATACCCTCCGGTGCTGTATGTGTTCCCGTGAACGGACTACCCTTCGGAGTCGCGGCGCGTTCGCGGACTTGGTGTGCGGCGATGCTAGCGGTAAACCCGCGAGGAACGTATACCGGGGTATGGAGAGTGGTGACCCACCTTGCCTTCAAACGGACCTCAGGTGGCAACTCGCCGTGGCCGAGCGGGAGAGAGTGGCGACGCACCATGCTCTCGGAAGGATTGCGGCTGGCGACTCGCCGTGGCCGGACGGAAGAGAGTGGTGACGCACCGTGCTCTCGGAAGGGATTTCAGCTGGCGACTCGCTGTGGCTGAACGGAAGGATAGGAGTGAGGTAGCACCGAGCACTTGGACGGGCTTTTCAGGAGGAACGGATGACGTTGAGATGTTCGCTAGGCGATATCAGCTCGTCGTCGGGAAAAAATGGAAAGAGCGGAGTCGGTATAATACAGTAGATACTTACGCAGAAATCTGGACTGGAACGTCGACTGTATCTACTGGCGCCGCGACCGGGGTAGTTATACTCGCGAGCGTATATCTTTCGCAGCGAGAAACTGGTTCGGCGCGGTGGCCCTCTCGCGGCCGAGCATCGCCCTCGCGCGGCTCGCTTGACTCTAGCAGCGAGAAAGCCTGTTCGGCGTGGTGGCCTACTCGCGGGCGCGGCTCGCTTGTCTCTAGCAGCGAGAAAGCCTGTTCGGCGCGGTGGTCTACTCGCGGGCGCGGCCCGCTTGTCTCGCGGGCTATTCCGGTCAGCGTCGTTCGGCTCGGTTCGGTGCATGATTCACTAGTAATAGGCCTGCTCGGTGCAGGTCTGTTACAATAATATAAAATATTACTTATAATATTTCTTTTGTACTTACCAACAATCCCATCACTTCACTTAATGGTAGATTCTCATTTACCTCCACATGACTTGTCATCTTGACGTCCACAATCATTTTTGAGCTTAGCGTCGACAACACCCATCTTTTTAAATACATATCCCCCGCAAAAAGATGTAACAAAATCTCCGCTCTCTAGATTATAAAAGATGTTCATTGCAGTAGATAAGAATAAATGGAATCTCGCTAATCGAGAGAACTGATAAAAGAGATGTGTGCAGGTGTCTCAGCTTGACAACTCCAAACCGTTAAAGGATGCTGCTGCTGCAACTCGCTAGATTAGAAAAGTCCGATAGGGAAAAGACTATGTGAAACGATGTGTCCAGATGTCTCGGCTTGGCAACTCGACACCAGCCGTGAAAGGATGCTACTACAGATTATTAAACGCTCCTCTTACATCTTGAATGATATAGGTAAGAATAAGAACCGTGAAACACGTTCGGACACAATTCTACATGCATCGAAAAGATAAGGGAAACTCTATACCGCTCTGAAAAGTTAATTAGAAACTCTGTCAAAAATACTCTTAAGGCTGAATAGAACTCTTATCTTTAACTTTATTGTACATAGCCTTTATTGTAACGTTGTACATATTCGCAATAAACAGGACTGCGTTCTGCCGATCAGTTGTCGCGCCGTCGTCCCCGCACCGCCCCACCGCTCCCCGCGAAAGCCACGGGTGGATAGAGCAGCTCGGGCCTTGCGGGTGCGGCGAGGGGAGCGGACGCGGTGGATCGACGCGCCCAGCTGATCGATCAGTTCGACTTTGACGACAACGATATTCGCTTGTGTTTAGATCCCTCTCCTGTGTCTAGTACATAACCGTTTCGTCGAGTCGTCAACCGACTCTGTTATCATTTTCAATTTGTTATCTTAGAAACTCGGTATCGGTCCAATTTCGGAAACGAGCGGGATTCTAAAACAAACTCTCTCTCTCTCTTATATTATGAATTGTCTCTCTCTCTTACATCGAAAATGTCATACCGTGAAACACGTTCGAATACAGGTCAATCGTCTTAAACGAAAGAGCGTGCACGTGTCACCCGTGGGAAACTGCTGTCAGATGCATTGAAAAGATAAAAGATGAATGACACTGGTCAGAAATTCTGCTAATTACATGCAAAGGGATATCATATTCCAAGGACAATCAAATAGCGTCTTAAACAAAAAAATGTTGACGTTGCAGTTTTTGCGTGCACGTGTTTGGTCTCTCTCTCAGAAATACCGCTATAGTGAAACACGTTCAAGGTCAACCTTGAAACATGACATCGGATGAGATAAAGATAAGAAATACCATCCCCCTCCCCCACCCTTCCCCTCGTCAAGAAACAGGCTCGCGATAAACCTCCTCCCCCCCACCCTTCCCCTCGCCTACGAATACGAATACGAATACCGCTCTCTCGGAATTCTGTTCTCTCGTGAATTGGAAAGTGAATTAGAACCCGTGTATATACCCTACTCAGCGCAAAAAACTCTAAAAGAATCACCCAACAGTAATTGTTGAACAAATTTGGTGTTGGACAGTAGTGGTGTTGGATGTAAATCGATTCGGAAACTTTCTTCCAGCAGTTCTATTAATCGGAAACTTTTTTCCGTGTAACGTTTTGTTTATTTTCTCGTTTCTTTGTTATAATAAATGGATACTTATGTTATTTTGATGTTTCTCATTCTTTAATCAGCTCCTTTCAATTTCCCATCAGTTTTAACTCCATGAAATAATATCTTATAAAACATGAATGTTTTCTGTAAAATCCATATCAATGCCTCCAATCGGAAACTTTTTGCCACAGATTGAATTATGCTAAATTTTTTTCAAATTCCTGTGAGTGGTGCATCATAGTTAAAAAAAATAAAAACCACTCTTTTCGGCGTTTTTCCTAAGTTATACTTATCTTTTCTGAATCTTAAAAATATATTATGTGATATTAAACGTTCCTACGTTCAGAGAAACATCTTCCACACTTTAAAACTTGCGTAGTACAAAAAACGAAAATAATACTATGTACATATATTTGAATATTTCGAAGATAATTTTAATGGCGGCTGTTGGTGCAGCGGCTATGGTCTCCGACTGCGGAACCGCTGAAGACTTTTTGGACCAGGTACGTATCCCGGTCAGGTCAATTTTTTTTCTAAGTAAATCAGATGTTTTTTCGCTTTCTAACCATATGATGTTGTTAAACCATTGTAAAAACATTTTTTAACTAGTTTAGACTATTTTAAAATATTTTTTCAGAAAAATATTTTTGGAGTTCTTTTGCCCACTAGTCATTTACGGACTTTTTGTTTCTTTTTTTTTGTTAAGGGGGAGGAGGAATAAGGATAGCTGACCGCTGTTTGTAAAAGATATAATAAAAAGCAGCGGAGTTACTATACCCATCATACAACAATATCATATAAACAGATACAACAATATCTCTAGACCCTAATAAAACACTGTATTTATTACTGAATAAGAGATCCAGTAACGATAAAAGACTTAAGAGTCAAGTCGATGCACCATTCCATGTAAAAAAATGTTATGTAGAGTTGTAATACAGTCCGTAAAGATATTTATAATTAAAGGTTTTCATTACCTTGAATATAGTTTTAATTCCCAGGATTATCAAGTACCGTTGTGGCTTGGAGATAGCGTGTTGGAATAGTACAGGGTTGGCCAGAGTTCGATTCTTTGTCGATGATAATTTTTTTTTAGCAATTAAACTTTCCGTATTTGTTCGTGCTACTATAATACTATTATGCATCTGCATTTATTAGATGTGTTAGATGCTTTTGTATACTTTGCTTTTTATGCTTCTATGATAGATACCATTGCTACATGTAATAATACTTGTGAGTATTAACTTTATCTCTATAGTTACTTTATGCATGTAACGCATGATTTTCATGTTAGGCTTTATAATAATTAAATATTCATTTTTGCATGTGAAGAGCAGTATCACACTATAATAAATAATAGTATTATAGTAGTACGAACAAATAAGGAAAATTTAATTGCTAAAAAAAAATTATCATTGACAAGGAATCAAACCCTGGCCAACCCCGTACAAGTGATGCCCACTTGGACGCCGACCGATTGGACGGTCCCGATTGGACGCGTTTCTTTTGGACGCTGGGCCGGTTGGACGCGTTCCTTTTGGACGCCGGGCCGATTGGACGCGTTCCTTTTGGACGCCGAGCCGATTGGACGCGTTCCTTTTGGATAAAAAAAAACAAAAAATAATTTTTTTTATTTTGAGGAAATCAAAAGACTACATACGTCATGTGGTTGGGCATGACTAATTAACTAAGACAACCTAACCGTAACCTTTTTTTCCCCCGTGAGAAAATGCGTTACGCATACCTCGGCCCTCTGGAGAGGAGCCGGGGTTATGTGGGACTCCCTCAGGGAGGGGGTCGCTAGGCGAAAGCATAGTTGGGCTTCCCGACCCCCAGCTCGGTCCACCCACAGCCCCGATGCCCTCGTGCCCCGCTCGGAACAGGTGACTCAAAGATTCCCGCCCCGGACAGGACAGGAGGGCGCCGACACCGATAAGGAAGGATCGTCGAAAGCGTACACGGACACCCCGACCCTCCCCACTCACCCCCCACGCGCCCCCAGAGCCCGGCTCCAGGGGTGGCCGACGCCCACCAAGACTAAAGTCTAAGGGCGCCGGTCCACCCCGGGAGGAGACAAACTCCTCCCAGGGTGCCGGGGTCAGCTCATCCACCGGCCCCTGCCATCCTCCGTCCCCGAGATGGGGGCAAACTAGGGAACAGCCACAGCCTTCCAAAAAAGGGGGGACGTGCTCCGACGCGAGGGGGGAGTACCCCCCGCGTCCTCCCCTCAGACACCACCCCATCACCAGAGGGACTAGTCGACGAGGGGGATCGGATCACTGTCCCCCTGGGAGGGGCTTGACTCGTCGTGGGGGGGCGACCCCCGCGCCGCGTTCTCCACCGCCCCGTCCCCATTCTCCTCCTCGGAGGAGGGGGCACACGGCGACGCGGGGAACGCCCCCGCGCCCAAGCCCGCCTAGCGAAGCCCGGGTCCGCCTCCCGGGCCCGCTCGGCGGCCTCCTTCAGATCACATCTTCGCAGAAGGAGACTGCCGTCTTCCACGACCCCACGCTCTCGGTCATGTGGTCGACCAGGACCGAGAGCGAGAGATCCCACCCCTCCACCGCGGCTCTAAGGACACGACGCGGCGCTGCCCAAGCAGCTCCTCCAGAGTATGCCGCGCCATATCCACTTCCTCGCCGCAGTGATGGCACTGCGCCGTTGGCTCCCGCCCTATTCTATGCAGATACTCCCCAAAGCAGCCGTGGCCGGAGAGCACCTGCGTGAGGCGGAAGGTCACCATATCTCAAATATGGGCAGGAGGGCCCGGACTATTGGACGGCCCGACGGAGCAAGCATTTTCTTCCATCGGGCCAACGTGTCCAGCCGGGCCTGGCGTTCCCGCTCCAAGATCTCCTGGTCCTCCCGGACCGTGAGTTCCTTCCCCAGGCGGCGGACGGAGCAGACGATTTGATAAATCGCCGCCCGCTCCGCCGCCACCAAATGGAAGGGGGGAATCACGGCCAGGAGGCCCGCCACCTCCACCGAGATGGTACGCCCGTATGGTCCGCAGGACCATCCGGCGCCGCACTCTCTCTAGGAGAGCGCAACTGCGCCGGCCCCCCTCGAGTCGGGGGGCCAGGAGACCAAAGTGCTCTTCGAAACGCCAGCGGCCGTCGATGATCAAGCCCAGATATTTCATCGAGGGCCGGATCTCGACGGTGGCTTCGGCGACGCGAATCCGGAAGTCCATACCGTGGGGCGGCCGCCTCGAACCAAGGTTGCCATGCAACCAAATGGCTTCGGTCTTCGCGGCGGCCACTGTTAGACCCATCCTCCGGATTCGCCCGACGACGCAGTCCAGGGCGGACTCGGCAAGATGCCTGGCCCTCCTCCAGTTCTCCCCCTCCGCATAGCAGATGACACCCGTGGAAGGAGGAAAAAGGACCCGCAACACCGCGTCAAAGACGAGTATCCACAGGAGCGGTCCGAGGACCGATCCCTGTGGAACTCCGCGTTGAATCTCCCTCGAGTGCATTACTTACGATCGGCCGGCGAAAACCACCTCCCTGCCGCGGAGGTAGTCCCGGATCACCTCTCGGAGATAGAGGGGCACCTGGTGATACTCCAGGGCCGCCTCTATCTCCTTCCAGGGCAGGGTGTTGAACGCGTTGGAGATGTCCAACGACATTGCGATCAACACTCCGCCCCGGGCGACAGCTATAATTCTTTCGAAAAGCTTGCCCGCCTCGTCGAGCAAACATACCGGCTGGTACGCCGAGGGAGAATCTGCGGGCTTGCTCCCCTTCCGGAGGAGGACCAGACACGCTTGCTTCCATACTCTGGGGAAGGTTCCCCGGCTGAGGTTGGCATCTAAGATGCCCCTGAATGCCGGGCCGAGGACCTCCAAGGCCATGCCCATTATGCTCCCAGGAACGCCATCCGGGCCAGGGGCTTTTTTGCCCTTCTCCCGGCGTTCCCTGAGAGCCTCGGACTGCTCCCGCTCCGTGACCCGGAGTTCATCCGATCATTCGATGGTCGGATCCGGAGCGCGTCCCCCGTCCCCCTCCCCCTCATCGAGGGTGTCAAGGACGCGCTCCGGGAACTCCGGGTCCAGCCTCTGCGTGACCGGGGGCGCCCAAGGACGGAGCTTCCCAAGCATCATCTTATAAGGGCGCCCCCCTTAGAGGGTGAGCAGTAGCTCGCCCCAAGCCCTGGTCTTGGCCGCGCGAATAGCGCGTTTGAGGGCCTTTGTCGCCGTCCTGTACACCGTGTACAGGTCGGCGACACTCGGCTCTGGGTCGCCGCCCGAGAATTGGCGGCGCCGAGCACGGGCGTACTGGCGACGGGCGCGGCTGGCCATACTACGCAATTCAGCCAACTCGCCTGTCCACCAGTACATAGCCTTCCTCGGGGGCTGATTGCGGACCCGGGGCATCGCCACGTCGCAAATCATTTGCATCGTGTCCTGGATCCACACAGCCCCCTCTTCTGGCGCTCACTGGCCGGTGGCCAGGCAGAACCGACAATCACGGCCCTCAACAGGTCCCCATCCTGTCGCTTCAGCGCCCATCTGGGCACCGAACGGATGCCACGTCGGAGGGGCGTGTCCAAGGGCAGGTCCGAGACCACAGTCACGTCTATCAGGACGTAGCTGTGGTCCGAAAGCGTTTCACCATCCCAGACCCGTCAGTTGGACACACGGCGCGAGCCGGCGGCGGTCGCGAACGAAACATCGACAATCGACCAGCCGTTCCACCTCACGCGCGTAGGCACGGAGCCCCGGTTTAGCAACCGGAGCTCCATCCCCTCCGCCCAATCCACCAGGACCCCTCCTCGGATACTGGTCCCGGGGTTATCCCAATTGGTTGACCTCGCGTTGAGGTCCCCCAGGACCAATACCGGACCGGCTCTATAGGGCGCTATCATAGCGGCCAGCCGGTCCAAAAACCGCCCGAGTTCATCGGGGCCACAATTCGGCGAATTGTAGCATCCTGCGACAAGAAACCTTTCCCATTTAACCAACAACACCCTCCTGCCCTTGTCGACCACGGAACAGGGGGGGACCGCCGGATCCCGGCGGTAACATATCACGACGGAACCCTCCTCATCCCCGAACCAGTGCGGATGTTCGGGGATTCGGTAGGGTTCCGTGGCCACTGCCAGGCCAACCTGCCACTCCGCCAGGCGTTGGACCATAAGGTCCTGTGCCTGACGGCAGTTGTTCAGGTTGGCCTGCAGTACCAGCAGGGGAGCCCTATGCGCCATTAATTGGCCCTCTCCGGGCTCCCTTCCCCCGCCGGCTGCGGCGGTCAAGAGGGGGAACACCTCTCCTCCGCCGGGGCCGGCTCAATCTCCATCGCAGTGGAGGGGGAGGGGGTGGGAGGGAGTTGAGTGTCCCCCCCACCTCCTCCCGTTGCCCTGACTGCCCCCTTCGGGCCCTTCTTGGCCTTGAGCAAGCTTTGCTCCCCGCCTTGTGATTGGCCGGGCTCCCCACCGCGGCACACACCACGCAATGGGGAGACCGGGCACAATCGGCCGCCCGGTGGGAGGGGTTCCCACAACGGTAGCAGTGCCCACTCCGGTCCACCGCCGCAGTGCACCGATGCCGAACATGTCCTACGGCAAGGCAGCGGAAGCACTGCAGCGGCCGAGCCGCCAGCACCACCACCTGGGCGAGGGACCATCCCACCCTGACCCTCTTGGGCTTTTGAAGGGTCAGGGCCGCCACAACCGGCCACTGCACCCAAATGGTGCCGAGCCCATCAGGGGGAACTTCGAGTTCCCCCACCCGCACGGACTCGAGAGTGCAGCCTCCGGCCCGCGCCACTGCCGCAGCCACCTCCTGGGGGGTCACGGAGACGTCCAAGCCCGTCAGGCGGAACTCCGCCTTTTTGACGGGCCTGGCCACTTTAATTCCCATACCCCCCAAGTCATTTGTGCCGCCAGGGCGTCCGCCTTAGGGGCCCCATCGGCCCCGGGGAGCTGTATTATCAGGTCCCGAGTGATCGCTCTTCTCCATGTAAGAGCCTCAATGCCCAGGGCCCCCAGATCGATACCCGAGCGGGCCCTCCTAATCGCCCCTTCGTAGGTGGCCTCACTCCCCTCCGGGACGGCCACTGTTACCGCCGCCGAACGGGGAGGGGCCACGACACGAAGGGCCTTCCCACCCCCGGCTCCGGCCCGTTTGCTCTTCGGAGCGGGGGCTAAAGCGGCCTTGGCCGACTTCTTCGCCCTCCTCCCCACCACCTGCGTCCAGGGTACCTCATCGGAGGCCTCAGACAGTCCAGGCTGGGGAGGCTCTTAGACTTCTTCTTCTTCTTCCTCGTCGGGGGAGGGTCGGCGGAGGGAAACACCCCACCAACGGCCGGCGAGGAAGAAGAAATAACCGGTGGGGCTGGAGGGGGGGCCACCCGTGCCCCCACCGCCCCAGCGTACCCCTCATTCGGAGACTGGGCGCTCGGCCGGCCCAGACGGACCTCCTTCCTGATTGACGCGAAATTCGCCCCGATCTGGGCCAGCAGGACCGCCCCGTCATCCCGCGTCCGCGACGGACGCGGCACGGTCGGCGTCGCCGGCAAGGCCGGTAGAGTCGGGATCGACATCGCGGGGGAGGGGAGCGGGAGGCCAGGAGGGGCGACGACCGAGAAGAGGGGGCATCCATCCTCCTCTCCAGGGCCATCATTTCCCTCCTAACGGCAGCCACCGACTCCCGCAACTCCCCGATCTCCCGCTCAAGGCTCTCCTTTTCCCGGCGGAGACCCACGTTCTCCCTCCTGAGGGCCCGGTTCTCCGCCTGCACCCTATCCCATAGGGCTGCAGGCGGCTCGCTAACATCCCCAGGGGGAGGCCGACTCGAGTAGACGGGAGCAAGAACGGAGGGGGCAGGATTTATCTGACAGCCCCGCCGCTCCAGCTCCCGCATCGCCGCCTCAATATCCCGGGCCGCGTCCTTGAACGTCCGCACCGCCGTCCCCTTAAGATTGCCGCTCTTCAAGGCGGTCGACTCAACATTCCTGCTGGCGTCGACCAGAGCGACAATCGGGGAGAAGACCCCGCAACTCCGATTGACGATCGCCAACCGAAGGTGCGGGGTCTCTATGCCTGGATTTTTTCCTCCGGGGGCCTCCATCAGAGATGGCGACACGGAACGCTTACTCCCGATCACCGACATCCGGGACGTCACCGACATTCCTTGGTCTTCCTCGGTGACAGAAGGCCCGGGCGAATCCGGACGACTTCCGTCGCCCTCCGCGAGCCCCGCGGGCAGGCCGCCGCGGCGACCGCCACCCGATTTATTTCGGGCGGCAGCCCCCGCAGCTCGCAGCCTTGCCCGCATGCGTTCGCTCACGGAGCTTCCCTCTCGATAGGGGCCAGGGTCCCCCATCTCACTTGGCTCCGAATTCCCAAGGGGATCCAAGGCCAAGTCATCCTCTACCACCGCTTCCGGGCACGGTAACCCCTCCACAACAACCGTTTCCAGGCACAGTAACCCCTCCTGCCTGTCCTTCCGAGGCTCGTCATCAAAAAGCAGCATTGCATACATATATCGGGCTTGGTTACTACCCCCCCCCCATTTCTGGGGGGGCTTCACTCGTCACCCACATAAACATGTGTGTGCTGACCATCGATACACCCCGGGGGGCGCCGCATAACCCCTACCGCCGGGGACCCTAGGGCCCATCCGTAGGGCCCCTTATCGCTACCCGGCCTCGGGTAAGGCCGGAGGTGACCCAAACCCTTCCCAACTGCTGCGTGTGTACCCCCACGCGCGAGTGCGTGACATTTTGAACAACATTTTTCTTTTCCAATATAGGGGGGGTCGCTTTCAGTTTTCGAGATATTTGCAAAAGACTATCGCTAATACTGTATTGAATTGGCATGCTTCGCGGCAACTTAAACCTGCTCCGGGGCCACATGTGTTTATTTCTTTTTTTAAACACGTTGTGGAGATGAGAAGCGACAATACCACACACACCCACTCAGTGTTTCACACGCACCCAGTGTTTCTAAAAAGAAGGTTTCCGTTATGAAATTAACATTTGCGCCAATTTTCACTATCATATTCGTAATCAGCACGTCAAAATACGTAACGTCGGCGTCCAAGTGGGCATCACTCCCCACCACATGACGTATGTAGTCTTTTGAATTTAAAAAAAAAAAAATTAAAAAATGGCTATATCTCGGGAACGGTGGGTCCTACCGCAAAAATAACGAAATTTTCGAAAGGCTTAACACAGAGCATATAGGGTATGCCCAACCACATGACGTATGTAGTCTTTCGATTAAAAAAAAAAAAATTTAAAAATGGTTGTATCTCGGGAACGGTGCGTCCTACCGCAAAAATAACGAAAATTTCGTAAGGCATAACCCGAAGCATATAGGGTATGCCCAACCACATGACGTATGTAGTCTTTCGATTTTTTCAAAAAAAAATTAAAAAATGGCTGTATCTCGGGAACGGTGGGTCCTACCCCAAAAATAACGAAATTTTCGAAAGGCTTAATACAGAGCATATAGGGTATGCCCAACCACATGACGTATGTAGCCTTTCGATTAAAAAAAAAAAAAATTTAAAAATGGCTGTATCTCGGGAACGGTGCGTCCTACCGCAAAAATAACGAAATTTTCGGAAGGCTTAACTCAAAGCATATAGAGTATGCCCAACCACATGACGTATGTAGTCTTTTGATTTTTTCAAAATGTAGAAGATCGGAACGCGACTCACTGGGAGATTTAGTGGGTT
>JAQQRV010000140.1:0-12257 GCA_028455795.1 Lasioglossum marginatum | reverse complement strand
CTCGCCGTAGGTGCTTATGGCGACGCCGATATTTTCGATTGGCCCGATTGAGCTGCGAAATTTTAAGAAAACGTGTCGAATTAGACATTTTTGAACAACAATGATCAATTCAAATGAAAATGTCATTTGTTTGGTGCTGATGAACACTAAACCTACCACTGCTAGTCAAATCACCCGTTTTATTAGGTGTACAAATAAGTTCTCGGCCTGAGAATAAAAACAACTGTACTGAATATTTGAACGAAAAAATTTTCCTTCCATGACTAATGTTGTATAATACCAACTGTCATGTCGTCTAGGATTGTGTTGTCGCCAGCAGGGCGAAAACTCTAGCGACACCGGGTATTTACGGGCCAGGAGTCCGGGCCGCGTTCGGCCGCGGGCCGTGTTCACGAAACACGGTCCACCCGGGACAAAAGTGGTTCGCAATCTCGTCGCTTCTCGAGACCTTCGCCAAGATATTCGGGCGCCAGGCACGGAAAGTGCCACGCTAAGCTTTCTCAGCTACGAGCGTTTCGAGAAGCGTTCGTACGAACCTGCGGCAACCGATAATCGAACGAGAATTTCCGCGAACGGGCACAGGGGACTACGCGGGGCGGACACAAGGCGGACACGAGGCGTTCCCCGCGGCGGGAAGGTTTCTCACTCAATGAACGTTCTCAGAATTTCGGCTAACTATTCTTGCTGCCGGCAGCCACCGGCAGTGTTTTGAGGTTATCTGGCGCGCGACAGGTGGTCGGCGACGGAAGATCGTTGCACGCGCAATTTGCCCTTCAAGGGCCTTTCTCGAGACGCGTCGAATCCGGCAGCAACGCGATGTCGACGTTGGCGTACGCGATACCCGCGTTCTACGCCCGGATTCCGATGGAAAACGCGTTACAACTAGCTTCTCGTCGGCAGAGCAAGTCCCGGAAATACGACGAGAGCACGTGGCGGCGACGCACCGTGGAACGAGACGAGATTGGCGTGAAATCTACAACGACGCGCGGATCCTCGCAAACGAAAAATAGTGCCGTGCACCCGCAAAATATTATTCCCCGCGCGTTCGTTGTCCGACGGATTCTCAATGTTCGCGAATTTACTTTTCCGCGAACACCGGCAGCTCGAAGCCGCGTCGATGTTTCCGCGACGCAATAACGGACACGACACGCTTACCGAGCCAACGCGAGAAAGATCACTTATCGAAAGGAATTCTGACATAAGCTTACCCAAGGCAACAATTGTGGCAAGAAAATTGTGGTTCCGCGGAAAAAATTTTTTTCTGACATGCTATACATCATTTCCCGCAAATTTTTCCACGCTGATTTCAAATCTGGTCTCAAAATTTGTCTACGACCTCGGGATTTTGCATAAAATCGAATTTTTTGCGAACAAAAGTAGTGAAATCATTTCTTCGTGTAAATGATTTAATAACCCACTAGTTTGAAGATATATTGTATTTTCTCATATGTAAAACACAATAAAAATAAACATGATGAAGTATTTGAACGTTTACTTGACGTATCGCTGCCATTGTCGCTGGCATTCCTTGTAGACTGTGTGTGTGTGACTGTAACGTAATTTCAATTAGATACCTATTTTCCATAGTTATATTTTCAATTACACAAGAAGCAAGGTAGGTAAAAAATTTTTTCCGCGGAACCACAATTTTCTTGAAATTATGCAAGTTTACGTAGAATACTATATTTTTAAAAATTTTTTCACACGCTTGAACCGGTGGAAAAATTTGCAGAACAAGGAGATGTGTGTCTGATATATTTTCTAATAATTATTTTAAATTATTATTTAAGAAAAATTCACACCAAGTGGCAGGAACGTTTCCTATTTCCACGATGTCTTAAAGGAGAGCTATCGGTAGTTCGCTTAGAGAAGCCGTGGAGCCCATAGAAACCTTTTTCTCGTGTTCGCACAGCAGGGAGCCGTCAACCCGAGCTCGAAATTTATGGGTTTTGGCTCGGGCTTGCCGTGGCTTGCCGCGAGTATAAACGCACCCTAAAGCATCTCTGGTCAATTTTGCTGCGTGTGGTCTTAACGCACTGTTAAACGTACAATTAAACGCACAATTAAACGCTGTAGTTGGAACTTTATTAAACGACTGGAAATGTCTTGTTGGGTAAATTCTAATGTATTTAGTAGCAAGCTCCGATTGCATTTGGCAAGGATCTTCGTTCAGCAACTGCTCAAAATCCTCGTCTTCAAATTTTTTGGTCGTCCTGCTCTCTCGCCATCCTCGAAATTTCCACTCCGAGACCTGTGAAACCACTTATTCTTCACGGTAATGATGGTACGGCATTTTCTCCCGCCTGCATTTTCAGTGCCTGACAAATCATCTCCTTACCCTCGGAAGTTTTTTTTTCAAGTCGAACGAGAAAAGCATACAGTGCCTAATATGAACATTATTGCAACCCACTTTGCTCAATGTGTTCACGATGTATATTTTAAGGTTGTGTTAATTTGTTCTATTATATTTACATATAATGTACATATAATTTGTGGTATTATATGACACTGGACTTGCATGGAAAAATTTTTCGTTCAAATATTCAGTACAGTTGTTTTTATTCTCAGGCCGAGAACTTATTTGAACACCTAATAAAACCGGTGATTTCACCAGCAGTGGTAGGTTTAGTGTTCATCAGCACCAAACAAATGACATTTTCATTTTAATTGATCATTGTTGTTCAAAAATGTCTAATTCGACGCGTTTTCTTAAAATTTCGCAGCTCAATCGGGCCAACCGAAAATATCGGCGTCGCCATAAGCACCTACGGCGAGGGCTGGCACAATTACCACCATGTGTACCCATGGGACTATAAAACAGCTGAGTTGGGAAACTACAGCATGAACTTAACCACGGATTTCATCGATTTCTTCGGCAAAATAGGGTGGGAGTACGACATGAAAACCGTTCCTCCCGTGGTTGTACAAAAACGGGCAAGTCGTACCGGTGATGGGTCAAAGTAAGTATTTCAACGAATTCAGAAAATTTCATTTTTATTCGAATGTCATAAATTAGAAACGTAAACTGTATTATACAAACAATTTGATGCAAACAATTTAAAAAATACACTACTGTACAAAAGGAAGAAGCACCTAGTATAATTATAAGATATAATGAAAAACAATATCTTTATATAGAAATTATATTCCACAATTATTGATTTATTGCCTTTAAAGTATTAGATAATTCGCAATAACACATATTCTCAGAACTATTGAATTAAACAGCGGAATCCTTTTTCAAAATTTACTGTGTTCTTATTTGATTTTGTACACTTTTCTATTAAATATGGTCGGGTGCTTCTTTCTTTTGCACAGTAGTGTATGTTTGTTATGTTCGGAGACTAAAAAATAAATAAAAATTCAGATGACATAAGCTTCTTCGTTTGCTCAACAGATACGGCCAGGCGCAAAAACATGTTCATAGTCACGGGTGCGAAGTGGGGTTGGGGAGACAAGGACATGGAGTCCGAGGAGATCAAGGGAGTAGCGATCATGAACAAATCCAATTAATGTAATCGTATTCAAGGGCGAGCGAGAGGGATATTGGCTACACGTTGTTGCGATTTTGGATTAAGGATAATACTTGTTTCTCGATCTTAGGTGTGGTGGCAGCACAGTAGTTACAACGTATATGTGTGTGGTGATCACACACACATAGTCAACCTCGCATGTACGTGTAATCGTATTCATCGCTAGCTATTGACGGTTATGAATCTATTTTCTTAGAAAAATTAATTTACTACGTTTATGCAGTGTGTACATATTTATCATTATTGTATTTATTATTTTTATATTATAAAAATAATCATGTATATTTCAAAACTTAAATAGAAAGAATTCGCAAATATTGCGTCCAGCGATGTCGATGAGCACGTGGAAAATGGCGAACGCCGGCAAAGAGTGGGGAACAGCTTGTATCCCTACTCTTTGGTCTTTAACGTCGGGGCACTACTTTGCTGCCACCACACCTAACGATCGAGAAACATCTAAATTCGTTGCCACTTTTTGCTATAGGAGTCGATGGCACAGGAGTCGCCCCCACTCTGACGCACCGTCGTCGCCACGCTGCTTCTACTGCTCACGCGCTACACACGAACGCACCTCTAGTCTGCCCGTGTGAGTCACACGCGTGCGCAGTGCGCAGTAGAAGCAGCGTGGCGACGACGGTGCGTCAGAGTAGGGGGCGAGCCGCCGGAGGAGAAAGTTCCTCGGTTCCTCCTTCTAGCATCACTGACCCCCTGACTGTTGCGTAGACTTTCGTCCTAGATAGTCGAGTTACCACCGACCTCTGTAAACGCGCGTGCGTCGTAGTTAGTCCAACTAAATGTAAGCTGCCGTAGCCAGCCTACGACGTGCCTCGCTGCCGGTGATAAGTGCCGACCAGGCTTCGCTTCTTCAATGTTTCAATATGAAGATCTTTTGATTCGTGATATTTTCCAAGTGGCTCAGGTAGCATTCCGTGACTAATTCTCGGTTGCTTGCGGCTCGTCCTTCAGACGACCGCATGTTTCGTGAGCCGTTGTAACGGCTGCCCTTTTGTGTTCCTTAGGAGAGTTTCCCAGTGAGAGCAACCAGCGCGAGTTCCGTCGAATAACCACGTGTTCGCGTAATCTACGAGCTTTGTATCCGCCGTGCACAGTCGTGTACGCGCCGGCCTGAAATCTCGGTTGCTGCCGACGCGGGCTAATTTCTTTGTTCCGAGAATCGTGTATTCCACCGAGAATCGTTACCATCTAGATGATCGTTGTTCCTTCGCCCGGTTAATCGGCGTAGTACCGATTCCGACGCGGCCATTTTGTCACAACGAATCCGCGCACGTGTCGGCCTTCCGCCGAATACGTATTTTTCCAATTCCTATTCATTGTTCCGATCGCTCGCTGCCGCTCCTACAATCTTCAGCGTGTACAGAATTATTAGCCAAATCAAACTGGTATTAAAGTCTATTCTTTTTCATTTACGACGTGTAGCAATTCTTTACGAGATCCCTTCCCGCCGTGGCGAACGTCCTGACTGATCCTGCGTAGAACGTGATCTCGAAGGCTTCATTAGTGAGGATAATATCGCGTGATATCTTCCGATGTCTGGCGCCCGAAGTAAGAGTCTCTGACCTTTTCGTACGTTGCCGAAGCCCTCGAGAGCATGCTTTATCACGGGTGGACTGTATTCAGTACTGCCGAACTCAGCCCGACATTCAAGCCTGTAAAAACCCGAAGAAGATTATTCCTCCGCCTCTCTACTCGAGACCCGGAAAAGTAAATCGCGTGATATTGGTTATTAAAATGACAAAGCGTTCCATTCCAATTTCTATCTGGAGAGGAGTAATTGATGTTCTTCTGAATTCGTATACAGAGTGTCCCAAAACTCTTCGAAAATCAGAAATGGGAGGATCCTTGGATCATTTGAAGCCATATTTTCCTTTGTCAAAATGGCGCCCGCGGCTTTGTTTAGGAGTTATTAACGAAAAACACGGACCAATCAGAGCGCGACCTAGCCCGCCGCGCCGGCACACAGTGGTCCGAATCGAGAAACTCAGTGACATTTCGCCAAAAATCAACTTTCTCATATTAATATCTGATCAACATGTATCTCTTCTTAAATGTTCATAGATTTCGAAAATGAAGAAAATAAATCAAATATAATTCAGATTTGAATTATACAAACAGTTAAAGTTGGACATTTTAAAATTGGAATCTTTTAGGCGGAAAAACTCTTCGTGGTGTCCTGAGGAGCTCAGTTGATATTTGGTTTCGATTTTTTTTTGTTTTGAAGATAAGAAATCGTGCACGCCATTAATAATTATTGGGTGCGTTCCGTTTCACGCATTATGCGCATAGACGCATAGAGAACCAAAGAAATGCACGCATCAGAGCGCACAGAATTCCCCAGATTCCCCCCACTTCTCGCGCATAAGCCGAGCATCAGCTACCACAACTCAGAGGTGAATCAGTTGATGCGAAGTCGATGCAGTAGCGGTAGTTTCGAAACAAGTAAAGCACATTGTAAAAAAAACGTGGTAACAAAGGTGAAGATGGACGAAATTGAATTTCCGATTATTTTGGAAGGTACGAACGAAGTGTTGACCTTGTTGCTTGACAAGGAAAGTGCTGTGAGGGCTACTCAAGATATAAATATATACAATCAATATATTTTTTACATAACATATAATTATAATCAAAAGTAACGAACGATAATTTTACAGATGAACAGTTTCTACGAAACTTGATGGCGGAATACCAAGAAAAAGCTGCTGGACAAGGTTAATTGTGAAGTAACGCGTTACTTGTAACGCCGCATCAACAAGCAACTCTTCGTCTCCAATGCTTGGATCGGAAGATTTACAAAGTAATAAAATATAACTAATATTATAAAGTATGATTAGAGTAAAAGTTGCTTTCATTGTTATGCATATAATAAATTTATATTATTTATATTAATATGTATTACAGGTGCGCCTAAAAAATGACGGTTTGAAGTAATTTTAGAGAAGCACATTGCTGACATAAAGCAGGAAAGGGAGATTAGGAAACATCAGAGAGACGAAGAAAGGAGAATAGCAGAAGAAAATAGAGAAGCCCGATACAATGAAAGAAAGATAGAGCATGAAAAAATGCATGAAGAAAATATGGAGATACAAAAATCTTTACTTGCTGTCCTGCAGACAATAGCAAATAAAAAATAAAATATAGTGTACAATTTATTCTCTATTGTGTATATATTACTTCACCTTATTTTTCTTCTTTTTTCCTTCCCCTACTTTTTATCGTTTTATCTATTCTTATATATTATCTATTATATATTAGTGGCTGGTAAATGTAAGTAAATAGGCTTTTAAAATGTGATTTTTTATTTAATAACATTCTTTATCAAAATTCAAATAATTACAATTCAATTCAGTTATAATTAGAATTCAAATAAATACAGTGATTTTACAATTGATATACATGTATTTTTGACTTTGGGAAATGGACAAAGTATTAATTTTAACACGGTTTTTTTTAATTATCTCTTCTCATTCATAGCGCATTCATAATTGTTATTCGTTTCTCTTTTCCTAATTCTACTGCATTACCGTGTACAAGGCTGACTTCCTCGTCATATCCGAATTGTACACCTATGGGCATTTCATCATTTTGAGGCAAATATTGTGTAATACACAGCATGCTAAAATGAATTCTGGAACTTTTTTGGTTTTTGTTAATGGCAAACAATCCAAAGTATCCTAAAGCGCATTTTCAGGAACCCTATAGCACGTTCAATTGCCATCCTCGTGGATGACAAACAATAATTAAAATTTATTTGCCGGTTCGTCAGATGTCCATTATTCCGAAAAGGCACCAGTTCGTGAGGATGAATATGCAGCATCTCCGATGATATGCGAATTATTCTGAAAATACTCTTCAGGCAATTCAATAAAACGGACTACTGGAGAGTTCCGAAAAACTCGAGAGTCGTGGACCGATCCAACCTGTCCAGCATATACGTGTGTAAAATGACCAAGAGAATTACATATTACTTGCACGTTAATGGAATGAAAGCCTTTTCGATTGATGTATGAGTTTGCATCTTTAGAGGGAGCCCGGATTTTAATATGCGTCCCATCAATAGCTCCAATAACATTGGGAAAACCGCATGATCTTTCAAATTCTTGCATTACATTAAAAATATCTTTTAAAATATCTTTAAATATACTTTTAAAAGGTCGAGTTTTATAACATATTTCAAGGTTATTGATATCGGTGAGGACCTGCATCATCTTTACCCGAACGAGAGAAGAAGCATAAACTGATTGCATTAAAAACTCACTTATTCAGCCGTAAATCCATTTGCTGCTTCGAAATGTGTGTCACTGGGTCACTCGATGACGAACTGCACACATGCCTTCACAGTCTTCAGGTATATGACAGTACCGAAAGCTAAGGGACGTACGGTCAGGTCAACGAACTGCACAGCTGGTGTGCGGTGAAGTCAACGATCCGGACTTTTCACTTTCACACAGATGCCATGAAATTTTTACACACTCACGATCACTGTTCACATTTGTCAACACATAGTTATGCACTAATAAAAATTACCATAGCCCTTGTAATGCTGCACAAATCACAATTAGATAATGCGATCACTAGACTGCGGATTTCATGCATTTGTAGCAAAAATGAATAGGTGCATTTTAAGACAGTAGAGACATTAAAATAATTTTAAAACAAAGTGTCTTATTTTCAAAATTATATAATTTTTGTTAAAATAAGAATCAAATATCTGTCTGGCTCCTGTCCCTTGTAATAGCAGCAGCCTACTTTCATTTTGCATAAACATCCGCAGTCTAGTGATTAGTTTAAATATCACTATTAAAAACACACCTAATAGCAACCGTTAGCTTTGAATTGACAAGTCTGGGGATATTCTCTCTACCGCGGCTCGAATGACGCTGAATTCCGCAAGATTCTTCTAAAGAATTTAGGGAGGGCATTATGAGTGTCGAAATTCGAAATGCACGCTGTAGCACGTTTACGAAAACGACGGCACGGTTAGACAAAAAACAGGATACGAAAAGGACCGCTGTTAAACTAGAATTTATGGCTGTCACATGTTTCCTGCAGATTGGTACGCAGAGTCGATGGGTAACCGTTCGAAAACTTTGTCTGTCCTTTTAGAAAGCTTCTTAAGGGAGGTATAGGACAATAGAGAGGGATGCTACGCTGACCTGACATTTTTATCTCTTGCCGGGTAAAAGAACGGACGTTAATGAATATGGAAAACAGTTAATAGTTTCATACAAAACGATTTCTATGACAAGATCATCCTACATAACAAAACAGAGATTAAGGATAAGTATTAAATATCTTCAATATCATGTATTTTACAGTGCCTCATGTAATGATACTAATTAAGCTGGAATAAAAAATTACAAAACCGACAGCATTAAACCCTAATGTGACAAGGGACAAAAGGACCAAAGAAATGATACAGAAAAGAAGATACGGCAATCCATAGAAGTAACATCGCATATAATGTCAATGCAGTGTAATGCGCGATACGTAACCTGAAATGCAAAAAGATAATGTATAATAAAATCGAATGCATTATTAATCTAAACTGAAAAATATAATATTTTCTTTTAATGAATATAATTATTCGTTCATTTTGTGTATTTTTATACGTATAATATCGAACGTACATAGGTTTCTGACCTACAAGGCGTGCAATTGTGTCCACAATATACGCCGGTATTGTGTGCAAGAAAAAGGCGCATATTTGATGGACAATGAAATATCTATTCAGCCATACCATGTAGTACCAAAGTAGATTAACGGTGGGGACTTCAAAGCCCTATAGGCTAGAGTATTTCATATACGTCTGACAATCGAGTGGATTTTGAGGTGAAGCCACTGAGTTGTAAACAGGTATCCTTTCTTCGTCAGGTATACTTGGCTTTTGCTCCAATTTCGCTGCGACTTTTCTACAAAATCATTTACAGTCAGTTTCTTCAGTTAATTTCGGGTAAGCGAAGCTAGGGAAATGGAAAGATGCAATGACACTGATCAGTCTCACAAAATAAAGAAAATTAAGATAATAAAACTGTCAGAAATCTGAAAACCATTGCATGGTTTAAATCAAAACTAGCTCGGTCAGCGATAAAATTAAGTGTATACCATTTAACAACTAATAACAGTTTTAAAATTGAACCGAACCGTTTACTAGGTAATGTATAAAAAAGATTAATAAAAAATCACAATTTGTAATGGAAATATAAAAATCATTATTTCTAACTTCTTTATCTGTGCCTGTAATGAAAATTTAAAATATTCCATTTACGCTGCATAATATACGCGGCATCTTGAAGCTAAATAAAAATTAGTAGACAGCGGATCTTTATGCAAAATCAGAACTTTCTACCTAAATTGCTACAAAAATTTATTTTCTTCCTTAATATGTTCAATAGATTGAAAATAATATAACAGTGGCTTTAAATTCTTCTAATGTTCCTATTGTTTTTAATTGGACCTGCCCATTTTTGTCATAAATGCATTAAATCACAAATTTAAAATGAATATGCGACTAAAATTTTTACCTATTCCAAATGTCCCAAGCAGCAGCAACAATGTTCGCTATAACATAATCCGCAGGTGATGATTTCTGCTTTACACTCGGGTACGCAGTGAAGCGTATGCAGCAATCCAAGAGAAACTGCCAGAGCTAAACCGGTAGCACCATAGTAATTGTTTATCCATGATGTCACTGGTTCCTCAGCCGTTGATGTAACAATAGAAGATCGAACAGTCCCTACCGGAAAATCATCTGCGTATTTTAGTACAACATTCTCTGCGGCTGCTTTCGTAAAGATATAGTTATTTGGGTAATTCTGGAGCAACCCACAAGATACAACAATTGTAATTTATCGTAACTACCGTTGTCATTTTTGCAACAATGCTTACGAAAGTCCTGTTGCTAAGAGTCTATCGTCGTCCAAGCAATCTATCAATGTTATCAATCTGTCGGCATCAATCGGAGGCGGGTAATGAATTTCGTCGATCATTTTGTTAACGCAGTACGAGGATGCAGTCGACACATAGATAAATGTCTATAAACGGATTAATTAAAGACAGATTATTTCATTGTAAATGTTTATAGAAATTGTTAGTTTACCTTCAAGTTTGACTTATCTTCAACAAAATGGTGTAGAGAATACAAGCTGTCAGCTTGAATTTATTGTTTTATTTTGATTAGATGCAGCTATTACACGATAATATTTCAATGCAAAATTAAATATATACCTATACCATTTGAATAAATGTTAAAATGTTAGAAGCCAAATTGGAAAATAGTTACCTTACTTAAATTTCAGAAATTAGAAAATAATAATAAAGAATAATAATAATAGTAAAAATAGAGAATAATAATAAAAATTTAATAAATATACGATGTTTTGGTCAGTTTTGATTTACATGTTCTCTACATTAGAAAAAATCAGTAAATCCCATTTTGATTTCATAATATAGGTCCTCTAATAACAAAAAATTAAGCGTCCGGTGACTTATGGACGGGAATGTATGAGCAATGACTTGAAAGGTTTTCTCAAAATAATATGGATATCACAATGTTTTGTAAACTAAGTGAAAAGAATAGCCTCAGGAGACGTCTGGGAATTGCACTGTTGTTGTCATTATCCATGAAAATATTAATTAATTCTAATTAGAAACGCTGTGGCATTGGTTCTGAAAAGACCGGATGTACCTTTTGAACTATTACGTTAATATTGACACATGGAATGATACGTTGCTTTTTGAATCTTTTAAAGTGAGGAATGAACATAGTTTACATTCACATTAATTTATACGATTATGAGACTTATACGTAAGTTCAGTATGAATGTTTGACAAGATCATGCCATCTCGTGGGAACATGTTTACCATATACATACGTAAGATGACTTTATTTTTCTGCTGAAGACATTTGTCTGAACATTTCTGGTATAAAAAGGTAGTAGCCAATTCTTCGTGAATTTTCAAATTCCAATTATACTTGTTCATGTTATATCGATGTATGAAAGATTGATATGAAAAATATTGAATATGTCTGTCTTTGAGAAGGATCACCTCAGTAATTTTTCGATGAGTAATTTTCCCAGGTAACCTGTCCCACCTGTTTCTAGAACGGTCGTCCCATTATAAAATTCGGCAATTTCGCTTTTCCCATTGTCCTCCGAAACTTGTGAAATAGATTGATTCTTCGTTAACGTGTCACTCCTGTCGGAAGTCATCTCGTCGTTATACCTGTTATACTTGCATAACACTCAAAGTTTAATATGAAAACTTGTCAATTCTACGTTTTTCAATTCTATGTCACGCACTCTAATCGAAGACGAAGTTCTATACAGGGTGTTCCAAAATTTCAACATCCGGAAAAAATGGGAGGTTCCTGAGATCATTTGAAGTGACATTTTCCTTTGCAAAAATGGCGTCCGCGGCTTTGTTAAGGAGTTATAAACACGGACGAATCGGTGCGCGGCTACAACGAACGGAGTCGTCGTTGGCCGAGACAGAATCAATTCACTGTAGCCGCGTTCTGATTGGTCTGTGCGTTAATAACTCCAAAACAAAGCCGCGGACACCATTTTTGCAAAGGAAATTATCGCTTCAAAGCAGCTGTCAGGAACGTCCCATTTCCGGATGATGAAGGAATTTTGAGACACCATGTATAAAAGTTTCAGGTAATTATTTAGAAAAAGGTACTTCTCTCCGATTTTAATGAAATTT
>JAQQRV010000139.1:0-12339 GCA_028455795.1 Lasioglossum marginatum | reverse complement strand
CAATTTCGTTTTAGCTTTCATGGCTGCCAACACTGCAGCCGCGGACACCTTCTCTCCCAACCCCGCTCCTCCAGACGTTACTCGATGCAGCGCTCGATCCGCCAAAACGCGGTCGACCGCGTGACGATTTCCAAGATCCTTGTACCGTGAAGACGCTATATCGTGCTCGTGACAGGCTGCATCCAACGGATTGATTCCTCGATCCCCACGAGCTAATCGCGCGGTCAGTTTCGTACCAGGACCGCAGAATTGATAACCAGGTATATGCAATTCGAACGGTAACGCGTTTATAACTCTGTTTAAAAACCGCTTACCCGTATGCTGACCGAGACGCCGTTGTGAACGACGATTCGTGTGCATAAGCTATTTTTCTGCTCTTTCTCTTTTTTTAAGGAAAGAACACGGATCCTTTTTCTCACGTTCGGGGTGGGGGCAGGAAGAGTGACTGATACTGACGGTGCTCGAGCTCTCGTATAAATACTACCCACCCACCCTCCTCAACGAATCAATCAGATCATGCGTTTTGTAAGACAATCTTTTGATATTCGTGTTCCAACGTGTCGCGCGTTCGACGATTGCAACGAGACGATGCAAAAACATGGATCATTGTTACCATGCAATGTACGATGCATCATAAGCGGCCCGTCAGGATGTGGTAAAACGAATGTTATGATTAGCCTGCTGGAAAGCGTGAACGGACTACGATTTGCAAACGTTTACGTGTATTCAAAATCGCTGAGTCAGCCAAAATATCGATACTTGAGCAAACTGTTCTCATTCGTGAACGTTTCAGCAGCGCTGCGTACGCGTCATCGCAAGCGATCTCGTATATCAGGCTGTTCGTGTCCGTATACAAAATCTTACAATTTTGCTGGAAGTTTGGATACATGTAATGAAAGCTGTACAAATGGAATTTTGATATATCCAATACAGACATGCCCACGTAGATTGGCTTGTAAAATTTAACGAGCAGCTTTTTCAGCTGAATTGCGACGAACACCGTATAGCTGTGAAAATTTGGTCTAACTATCAATCGTTCGACGCCGTGTCGACCGTCCCATCGAGAAAGTAATTTCGCGATCGCATAATTTCGAACGTTCTCCATCGTTTTTCCAAACACAGCATTGTTCATTAATTTGAACAAATTCTTGGAAAAATCGTTGGTTGCGTTGGCGCAATTTTGTGTTCAAATCGATATAGCCATGCAACCATCGCGACTGTCGAAACTCTAGAATTCGATGAATTTTCTTCAATTTCAGATTGTGTTTTAAACTTTGGATGTATCGATAATGTACAACGTATCGTTCCTTATCGCGAAGTGTTGCCATCAACTTTCTTTGACTCGACCCGGTCATCGCCACAGCCGCGTCGTGACTTGGACAAAACGGAAGATCCGCGTGAGCATCGTGAATTTCGCGCGGATACTCTAAATCCACCTCCAAAATGTATCCTACGGGACTATCGATCGGAACGGATTCGTCGTCGAAATTGTCTACGTCCACCCATCGAAAGTCTCTGTACGGTAGAGGTTGCGACATAGACCAACCGTACAAATTATTCACGTCGAAATACATTAAGTAGGTGGATGGTTTACTCGAGTCGTGCGTAGACAAATATTTGTTGTTTGCGTGCGCATATCTATGCGAACACTGACTCAATCCGCCACGTATTCCTCGCTCCACGAACAAAAGCATGTCCACGTTGGTCAACAACTCCAATTCAATCTTTGTCATTTTCAGCATCACGTCCAACGCGAAACCGGGGAGCGTGTAATAATGCGCCGGATCGAGCTTGTAATTCTCGAGACAGTCATCGCGAAAATTTTCGAAAACATCCGTCAACAATAGCACATCCAATTTTAAGTATAAATCGCTGTACTGTCCAAGCGTTCGTATAGCGAAACGCGACCAAACCGTATTCGCGTGAAGGTAATCAACGTCGGATATCTCGCTACCATACAACCGATTGTAAAATTCTTCGCGCGGCGGCAAACGTGTGTTGTTTAATTTATCGTACGATGTCAGATAATCATATGGAAAAACGCCTTTTCTGGTCAATAGGTTGAAATCGTCGTCGGAAAGATGTGCAAATTCACCTCGTACGATGCGTAATTTACTTTTGTATGTCCAAGTATAACGACAGCTTGTCCGGACTCGAGTTCAAGAACTTGAACGAGTCGATGAAGCGGAATTTCAATAACTTTGCATACTTTCGCTCTTCACCCGTCTGCCTCTCGATAGGAACGTTTTTCGTGAAAGAGATATACTTCTCTTTCGTCAATGGCAACACGTCTATCCGTCCCTCGAACGAGTTTGCTAATTCTTTGATGATGAAATGCGCGTAGCCTGATAAATTATGGAAAACCACCGGTATCACGTACGAAGATTGATAGTTCAAATTGCATCCGTTATGAGCCGGACCACGATACGCGCCCGTGAAATGACAATGATCGTGCACCCTCGTCGCGTCGGAAGTGTCAAACGGTTTCTCGCAGACATGGCAATGTGTGGCCGTACGAAAATTTAACTTTTCCGTTTCAGTTAGCGGATTCATTGGCACCGTTTTGTCGAATATCGGCTGTAATTTGCAACTCAGCTCGTACAACCTGTTCACGAACCATGCGGCGCATCCCTCTTTATCGCGATAAACCCGATACTCGCACAACGATTCGTTATAGCGACAATGCATGTAGTATCCTATGCTAAACGCGTGGTGATGTTGATACTGTACGCGTGCCGCACGGCCTTGTCCTTCCTGTTCCTCAGATAGCAGCAGGCACTCCAAGTCAGCATAGATAACGAACGGCGCCTGTTCTTTGTTGGTGTAGTTCTTAAACCGCAACCACTTATCTTCTTCCGATGTTGGAAGCGCCAGAGCACAATCGTTCATCCGTTCGCAGTCGATCGTATGAATGTTTAATCTCTCCTGCGTGGGAAAATATTGCAAACACCTGTGGGAAGGGGAAAAATCATGTCTTTTTTGCTTCAAAGAAGTTTTTTAAAAAAACAAAAACGTGCAACTTACCGATCGCAAACATGCTTATGATTTTTCTTCTTGCTAAGCTGCGACGGAACCAATCGTGACAAATTTCGTATACACACGAAATGACCACGCGTCTTTTCAGCATTCTGTAGAAACAGCAAGTTGACATGTCTCCTCCGTTTCTTCCCGGTCAAATGAAGCATTACGCATCTCTTGCGCGCCCATTCGAACAGGTTCACGGAAACGTCGTTTTCTCGTTCTTTCCGAATGTCTTTGAACAGCATGGGTGATTGAAAACCTTCGTTTCGAAGTACCGCTTTGTAGTGCGGATACGACGATAAACGCGACGGATTTGCCTCGACCGGATAGAGACCCGGCACGACCGCCCAAAAAAAGCACGCATCGTCGTTGCTGCACAACACCTCTTTTCAGCTGTATCGTTCGAGGCACGTAGATTGCAGCGGTGCAACCGGCTTGCAACGGTTGGTATTTGCTAAAGTTCACGATCAAATGTAGTATCTTCGACAGCGCCCACCCGCTGTCTCGCTCTTGAAACTCTTCCAACGATGTCAAAATCGCCGGTACAACGTCTCTCTGATACCACCGTAGATTGCTCGTCCGAAACAACGCGACGTTTCGCGTGCCGAAAATTTTCACGAAAACCTCGTTGGCGCGCTGCATGAATTCCACCTCCAACGTTACGTTAGCTTTCAACGATGAATGCACGTTTAAAAATTCCGTAATGCGCCCCGTAATTATTCGTTTCGCGTGCTGTAAAAATTGTTTCGGATCGATATGTTCGACGTTGATAACGATGTCGGTCAATATGCGACTTTTAAACGCCGACTCGACATTTTCCCAACGAAGCGTCGAGGCTCTCGCACCGCCGCGATCGTATAAACCTCTACCGACGCGCGACAAGGAAATACAATGATTCAACGAAACGTTCAAAGTTTTCATACGGCACATAGTCGATATTAAACTAAATTTCTCGCCTACCGACAATTCGTTCTTTGCACAGGCTAGATAATTGACACAACCCTGCAGAGACTCGATGTACGAGCGAAACCATTCGCGATACTCCATAGTTTTTACCAGCACTGACATGCGCGTCAAACACTTCAACATTTTTTTACACGTTTCAATCATCTTATCGCTGTCGGGTTACTATCAAATATATTCCTTTCAACTTCGATTTGATATCGTTCGTTAAATTTCCAGTTCTCAAAAATATAATTACACTTTGCATCCAACTATGCGACGTTCGCCCGTTTCGATGATATCCAATATTGTGGATGGGGAATCGATCACCGGCCATCGCGCGACAACTTGACTAAATCTTTTCGTGTAAGCGAAATATACGCGACTCGTTGCGTCGTTCCGCATTAAACGTTCCACCAACGTTTTTCGCTCGATGGAGAAATGATCACTCAAGTACGAATTTATGACGTGAGCCCAAGCTAGATTTTTCAACGTTGGAGCAGTCATGTCATCTTTTTCCTCCGACATGTTCATTCCACACAACAAGTCCAACGGACAGTACGCGAAAACCATGGAAAAATGGCGGATCTTTAAATCTCATATGAAACACCAAAAATATCGTCCGAGCATCCGTTGATGCGCCACGGTATAATTGCGAATTCGAATAACTTTACCACGGCAAACGCTTGCAACAATGGAACGTTCGCGAATGTCTCGAGGCTTGGACAACTTGACACCAGTCCGCGAAACAATGTGTCCAGATGTCTCGGTTTGATGACAACTCGATATCAGCCGAGAAAGGATGTTGCTACTACAGATAATGAAACGCTCCTCTTACTGTATCTTGAATAGATACAGATTAACTTTATCACATGTGTTCAGATATCTCGGTTTGATGACAACTCGATACCAGCCCCGAGAAAGGATGCTTGCAATACCGCGAACCCTCTTTCACATGTGTTCAGATATCTCGGTTTGATGACAACTCGATACCAGCCGAGAAAGGATGCTCGCAATCATCGTTCAAGATAAGAGGGCTCGCGGGATGGCCCCCCTCCCCCTCCCCCCCCCCCCTCGGCCAACAGGCTTACGCAATACCGCTCTGAAGTGAATCAAAAAAGTGAATTAGAACCCGCCTATATACCCTACTTTCAATGCTAGATGAGATTATGTTGAGACTGCATAGCCCAATTGCAGCCAATCCTCGGCGACATCGTGTGGTGGCTAGCCCAGAAGCCTGTCGAGGAGGAGGCGCCCCTTGATATGTCCGTCTCCTGTGGTTGTTGCACTGATGACACAGCCTCTCCGGTTCTGCATCACGTGCTTCGCGAAAGCGATTACTTTCGCGATGAGGCGGTTATTGCGTGGGCGGATACCTTCCAGATCTATCCGGATCGCCTGCCAAGGTTGGGACCGGAAGCGTGGTGGCACAACCACACCTGACCGATCTCTCGCTCCACCGTTGTACCAATGTCTCCCAGGAATACAGAGACTACCCCTGCTCGTACCTCGGTTACTTCACCCCTGAACCAATAGGATCCGTTTTGTACTGTTGTGAGGAGTCCAGGCTTGATGGCGGCCAACAAAGGCACGCATAGTTGGTGGCGCTCCCGCATGGGGTGGGCGAAGTTCCTGAAGAAGATTTTCGTCTCCTCTGGGGGATGCTCTGCGGAAATCCAGGCGGTCGTCTGGTTCTCGACCTCGCCGACGATGCATCGAAACGGCGCGTTCACACTATGGGGCCTCATTATACCTTTGATTTTTTGGTCAGAGGTTCTCCCGGCGTCCAGTTGCGTATGTTCTTGTCTGTCACCTCGAAGAACGGTAGATGGTCTGGTCGCTTCTTTGGTGTTCTTGTTGTCGTCGCTCTGCCTTTTACAACTCTTCCTCCCTTTGCAGGTTGGTATGGTCAAGGGACGATGATTTGACTGTTTTCTTTTTCCGAGCACCCGCTCCGATCTGTTTGGATGGCAATACTGCACCTTCCCTCAGTCAACTCCAAGTGCAGTGGTACGTTGTCCTGCATGGATGTTGTGACTGTGACTTTGGAGGCCCACTGCACATCACCATCAAATCTCGATGAGTCGTAATACCCTTTACCTGTCTTTCTATCTCGCCGAGAGATATGGCCGCTGGGAGCTTCTTTTTGTGTTGCTATTCGTAGAGGTCGGCAGAAGCGGACACTTTGGGGTGTGGGATACGGGATCGAATGAAATAACACTTCACTATTGCAATACCAGACGTCTAATATCTTGAATGACTTCTCCCGGTGCTCGCTTGGTGATCGACTCCGACGAACAGAGTCGAATCGTCCAGCTGTGCTACTGATAGCATCGAATATATGCTGAACGGCAAGCTATACGATTACTGGTACATCTGATTTGCCCAACATCGTAAATGTCTTTCCCGAATTTCTTTGGCCATATGCAAATATGGTTCCACTGATTCCAGTTAGAGCGGCATCGACAATTGGCCTTGCTACATTATCAAATACATCGACATTCGTTGCATCCGCGTGAAAAATACGATCAAATCAAAAAGTAGTATCTTGACTTGGTTTTTTTGGGGTCGCGACGCGCGTTCCCCTTCATCGGCGCTGCTTGTCTGTTGTCGCCGTCAGCTCACGCGTCTGGCATCTTCGGAGGCGCCCCGTTTCGTCGAAATGGAGCACCCACCGTACGCCATTCACCAGCATCCTGTGTTGCTTGGTGACGACGAATCTTGTGGGTATCTCCACTCGCTGTCCGGTCGGCAACGCATACCACGCAGTCTCGCATGGGGCATAAATAATAATAGGCTCTGAAATATTTATATTTATGCTAACTGTTAAGGATTTTAAGCACAATGCTTCTTTTACGGCCTCGTAGAGTGCCATATATTCTGCTTCAGTTGATGAAGTTGCTACCGATACTTGTCGCCGAGTCAACCAACATATTGTACATCGTTCAAATAGCTGAAACAAATATCCTGATGTATTTTTTGGATCATTTTTATCCTGACCTCCCCAATCCGAGTCAGCAAAACCACTTATAATTTCTTTATAATTTCCTTTTTTATAGCATAATTTCAGATCACTTGAACCTTTCAGGTATCTCAATACCTGTTTCAGATTTTGCCAAAGCTCTCTATTATTTAGATATTTTTTTCTTCATTTAATCATATCCTTCTATATCCCCTAATATGAAGTAAATATACATAGACTGTATACCTATATAGATATAGATATAATGTAGGTGTGTAGTTAGATCGTGTCGGCATCTCAAAGACGCTACGCCGTGCCGTCTCTTTTTCTCGATACCCGCTCTCCCTCTCGAGATCTCGATACGTTCGTGTGTAGTCGGAAAGATTCGGGGTCCCCAAGAGACATAGGCTGCCGAAGACTTTCGGGAACCCGAAGCGTATCATACTTTCGGGAGCCCGACTATTCCCGGCCGAGAATTCCCGACCCGACCCCGAGATTTCGGGTTCTTGCACAAGCCTGATTTACGGGTTTCGACTCATCCATACCAAACTTTTTCAATAAAGCCTAAATCTTTAATATCGAACGCTTTACTCAATCCCACTCGAATCTCCCGCAACCTTTTCTCGCAGCTCGACGCGTACAAAATATCGTCAACATACACAACTACAAATGTGCATTCTCTCTCACTCACGTTGAAGTAAAAGCACGTGTCGTTTACAGCTGATTTCAAGTCCAGACTTCTAAGCACTCTGTCCAATGTCTTATTGAACCGGCTTACTGACGACCGGCTTGGCGTAAGCCGTACAGCGCCTTGTTCAATCGACACACTTTTTCACCTTCACGCAAATCACGAAGCATTTTGCACGCTTTCACACCAATTTCACTGTTTTTGCCATCTTTACGCACTATTTCGCTAAGCGCTTCTTCGATGTACTCTGGTGTCTCCATGAAGATCTCCTCGTCCATCTCTCCATTCAGGTACGCGGCAGTCATATCCAGTTGAAAGACTTGCAGATTCTTTCTTGCTGCCAAAGCCATCAGCAATCTCATAGAGTCTAAGAGCTACCGGCGCAAACGTTTCAGCAAAATCGATTCCTTCACGTTGAGTGAATCCTCGTGCCACAACTCTTGCTTTTCTGCGGTCCAAGCTCCCATTCGGCCTCATTTTGTTTCGCAGAACAATTTTGCACGTGATGACTTTTCTGTCTTTACGTCGATCTACAAGTGTCCATGTATTGTGTTTTATTAGCGCTCTTATTTCTTCGACAATTGCCTCTAACCACTTTTGAGATTCATGGCTACTCATCGCGCTGTTCAACGATAGATCAACTAGATTCGCCATCTCTATCGCTTGAATATCATCATCTGCAGCGTCCATGAACATTTCATCCTCTAAATCGGATTGGTTTCCTATTTGCACATCATCAGGCTCTTCGGTTTCTTCTTCACGCGTTCTTGACTCACTGGTAACCGATCTCGTTTGGTATATTTTTCTCGGTCTTCCTCTACTGCCTGAGCGCATTAGTCTTGGTCTGCCGACTCCTCACGTTGAACCTAACCTCGCTGATGATCTCACAGATGATCCTGCGGGTGGCTCTGACGGATTGCGGTCTACAGTCTGCGGCACCGACGGATTGTCTCTCATAGCCGTCTGCCCAAAGTCTTCGTTTGAGTTAATCTGTATCTTAACTCTATCCTCGTCTTCGTCGAACTGTTTCGTTGACTCGTTGATGTCTTCGATTTTTCTCTCTTTCTCCGTCAACTCTTCTATCAACCCTTCTTCAACGAATCTTACATCCCTGGTTACCACAACTTTGTTGTCTTCAGGAACGTACACTCGATATCCCTTGGATTCTTCAGAGTATCCTACCAGGACGTCTTCTCTCGCTTTGGGTTCGAATTTTCCTCTACCAGGTTCCTTTCGCAGAACGTATGCCTTGGCCCCATACGCTCGCAGACTGCTCACGTCCGGTATACACTTATACCAATACTCATACGGAGTATGACCTTCCAAACTCGCTGTCGGACACCTGTTTCTTAGATAATTCTGGGCTTCAGCCCAGAAAGCACATTTTAGTCCTGTCTGCATTAATAAACAACGTGTCATTTCCACGAGAGTTCGATTTTTACGCTCAGCAACGCCGTTTTGCTGTGGCGTGTGAGTTACTGTCAACCGCCGAAAAATACCGTTTTCCTTTAAAAAGTTATCGAATTCCCGGTTACAATACCCTCGTCCGTTATCTGTCATCAGACATTTTACTCGTTTACCAGTTCGATTTTCAACTAGCACTTTGTACTCTTTAAATGCTTGTAACACGTCACTTTTGTTTCGAAGAAAGGTCACTTCACACCATCGACTATGGTCATCAATAAAGGTGACGAAGTACCTCGAACGACTAAATGACTCTGTCCTTGCCGGTCCCCACACGTCACAATGCACTATATTCAACACTACTGAGCTTCTCTGCGATCCTTTCGGAAACGGCAACACTGTCATTTTCCCACGCATACACACATCGCACGGCTGTGATTGTTTCTCACTCTAAACGTTTATTCCGATTGCGAGAGTTCGAGAATGTCACGCACATCCAAATGGCCTAATCTGCGATGCCACACATCTACACTCTCGGCAACGTAATTTACAATATTTCTTCTAGTAATAATATTCGTAACAAACTCAGGAAGATCAAGCGGTTTATACATAGACAA
Organism: Lasioglossum marginatum; assembly: GCA_028455795.1. NCBI lineage: Eukaryota > Metazoa > Arthropoda > Insecta > Hymenoptera > Halictidae > Lasioglossum > Lasioglossum marginatum. The sequence continues at coordinate 2,705 of JAQQRV010000139.1, read as the reverse complement.
TGAACACAGTGTTAGTTTGAAAGAAATACGGGAAATCGGAGACAATTTGTTAAACATTCTAGAACTACCTAGAAGACCAAGAACAATCGCACGAAAAGCTATATTAGTGAAAAGATCTGGGCCCAAATTTCTGCAAAATATTTACGAAAATGTTTTATCAAGCAAAGAGAAGAAATCATTTTATGACAGAAGAATTTTATATAAGCGGTTACAATATTAATATTATCGATCAGAGCGACTTCATTATGACTGTCGGTGCACATAATCCACATTCAGGGAATCGGTCCAAAACGAATAGAGGAAAACGAATTTGGTTCGACGTGTCGGAAGTTCCGCAGGGACAGCACATCATTTCAACTGAACTAAGACTTCATCAAAGTCTGAGAGATCTTTCCGACTACAATAAGGTTTATACAGTAGCGGTGCACAGAGTGGCTGTAATGGAAAATGGTACACGAATTAAATATTATATTAATTCAACTAATACCAAAACGGATAAAGAAGGATGGATAACTTTAAATATTAAACAAGCACTTGAATATTGGGTGAACTATCCAAGAGAGAATCGAGGTTTCTTGGTAGCAGTGCACGATGTCGATTACGTCGTCGGTGCCCATTACGATGTCGTCATCTTGGAATTTTCTCAAGCCTTTTCACTTTTCACTATTACGCGTTTCGAACTTTCTAATCGTAGCCTGGGCCCATAACCTGTTAAGGTTGGTGAATAAAGATACAACTCGAAGGTTTTTGGAAACTAATGTAAAGAACTATTTAATAAAGTATTCGGTCGTTCGATGGTACAAATCGTAACTGACTTCGAGTCAGCAATTTTCAAATACGCATGGCCAACGTATATACCATTAGCGTACGATCGCAGGCATACCAACAGCAAATACTGAACACACAGGTTCTAGGGAATAACCTCACATTCGTACACACATCAAATTTTGAACTATATCCAACATAATCCATATATAGCCTATCCTAATTTTATTTCATCTAAAAAGAAACGCGTAACATATTTTCATATTTGTTAGACTTTATTAAAATCAACGTCATCGCGAGTCAAAATAAAACGAATTTTGAATATTTCATCTGCTCAATAATAATCTAAATTAATTTTGTTATACCCCAGGAGGTTGGTGAAGGGATAATATATAAATTATACAGAGAGGGAATATAATGAATGAAGAAGCTAGGTTGTTGGGTTCGATTATTCAAATAGAACAAGTTCGCGGGAATGTACTTTTATTTAATCGACTGGTCTTCACTCTTACAAGTCTCAAGAGCTTCTTGTCTCTCTGTCCCGGCTACGCCTTTTTATAATTTGCAAGGCGTATCCTAAACTCTAAACTGCACTGATTGGCCAGTTGATGACAATTGCTGCCGATCAGGGAGTTTTCTTGTTTAGGGCACTCCCACCATTCTTTACGCTCGAGGCGCGCTTTTTTGGGGATGCTGAAAGTGACCGTGAGGGTTTTTATGATATAGCGGGATTTTCCTCCTGGTCCGCGAGGTACTTATCGTGGCCTTGTATGGGCCCCTCGGACCTCGGTCAATGCGACCCTTCGGAAACTCGGGGGTTTACGATAGCAGCATTTGCTATTGAGGCCGGCAACGAAAGATTCTACAGAACGGGACGTGCATTGTCTACAATATTTCTCAAAAATAGCTTTATTGTTGCTTGCCTCGCAAATCGTCCCGACCATTTGCACGCCAGATGTTTTATTGTACGTGCCGATGGCTACAATGAATATTGTTGTAATTTTAAATTTATTATTATTGTTTTTTAGTATTTAATCAAAGTTACAATCTTTTCATAAACCTAAATCTAACTTATGATTACGATGTTGTTAGATCTGCTTCCCCAAACTTGTGGCCAGGATACCTAAAAAATACAAGGTTAATCATTAATATACAATATATATATAATATATATATATATGTGTATACTAGGGTGCTTCTTAATTTTTGACCAACGAATAAAATGCACCGCGCCCTCCAGAATTGTTCGTTTAGGCGAGAAAAAAATTTGTGCAAAGTTTGAGCTCGATCGGATAAAAGGATTCCCTTTTCAATTGAAAATTTTGAAAATTTTGAAATTCATCTCAACTATGGAACATGGCACATCGTTGGATTTGTCTTTTTTTTTAAATAGGAATATGGAAAAATTATACGACCCCCTTTAAATAAAAATAACAATGACCTTGAAATTTCGAAAATATGATTTCCAAAAATTTTTTTTATTTTGCCATTATATTTACTTTATTGAACAATACAAATTTCTCCTCTGACATTTTTTCGTATAATCACAAATAACAGAGATATTTAAATATCTACATGGAGATACCGACACGGAGCCACGAAGTTTTTTCCGTGTTATAGCAACACGGTCTCGTGACGGTACGTTCTGTTTACGCGAAATGTCCGGACGCGGTGTCCTCAACAATCCCGAACTGGAACACCTATTGGGATATGAATTGTCGCGTTTTTTGCGCGTACGGGTATTTACTGTTCGCGAAATCGAAATTCTAAACCATACAGCAATATTTTAAATATTTCTTTCATATTTGATGAAGTTTACATTTCTGTAACATTTATTTCATATGTTTCCTGTATCTGTATGCATTTTAGCGACCATTGCCTCTCTGCAAAAAACGGTTCTCGTACGATCACCGAAGTTAAGCAGCGTTGGGTGCAACCGG
>JAQQRV010000138.1:0-12442 GCA_028455795.1 Lasioglossum marginatum | reverse complement strand
CCCTGCTTTCAGCACTGAATGAAGAAATTATGTGAAATAACCAAGTTCAACAGTTGCATTTTTAGCGGATTCCCATCGATATACCTGGCCGGCGGGTTGCCCGGCCGTGTTTATTGTACCACTTGGCTATGGTTGAGGAGCCTAAGCACCTCGTCTCCCTAGCAGAAAATAAGTCAAAGGATCTTTTTAAAGACTTCGGATCCTTCGTCGCCCTAGCAGAAACTAAGCTCAAGTATCTTTCCGAAAACTTCGGATCCTTTCGCGATTACATTCAGGATTATAATCATTAGACGCAGCTCGATTTCTATCGAGTTTAGTCTTGTTCTAATCATAAGGACGTCCCGAACCCTGCTTTCAGCACTGAATGAAGAAATTATGTGAAATAACCAAGTTTAACAGTTGCATTTTTAGCGGTTCCCCATCGATATACCTGTCTGGCCGTCGCACATTGGGCCGGATTGGGGTTAAGTGTGTGACATTGCCTGGTAACTTTTAATTCGTAAAAGATATGGAACCGAAACTTAGACTGGACAATATAGTATTGTCAGATTAAGGATTAGTTAAGAAAAAATACATCAATGTTATTACCATTATTATTATTATTATTATTATTATTGCCATTAGTGTTATAATTATTATTAGTATTATCATAGTATTGTCATAAAAAAGTACGAGGACAAATTCTTCATGAGGTGAAAGAGGATTTTCTACGGGACAGACGCTTCGCTCGCTATTCCAACGTTAATAGCTTTAAACAGTAACAATTTGAGAGACGGTTCGAGGAGGTTACTAATTCTTTCACGATTATTTAGAAGAAGGTGTACTAATAATATTCCAATTTGTTAGAAACTGGGATATCCTGGGACTTGAAAGATATCCCTTACCGATTATAAAGAATTTTTAAAATTTCCTCCATTTAATTCAGCATTGACTTTTAATATATTATGCAGACTAATTAATAATGTAAGATACGATTTCTTATCGCAAAAATCTGCTCCTCAATTTAAAAAAAAAAGCAAGAGAAAATATTAAATAGCAGCGTCAGGGCATCGCATCAAGCAATTTTTCTCGTGAAAAATACTCCTCTTAAAGCGGCCAACTTTCAATGTTTATTACAACTATAATATTTATTAAATTGTACTATTTTCTTCATTTCCGAGGTCTATGGACATTTGGGAAGCAATGTTCATATATTAGATATCAATACGAGAAAGTTCGTTTTTGGGCAAAAAGGCACACGATTTTCCAGTCTGAACTACTGTGCGTCGCGTCGGGTTACCCGGTCGTGTTTATTGCCTTACTATTATACTGGGCCAGGCCTCGGGGCTCGACCCTCGGGCCTCGATACGTGTTCATTCGAGCCGCGAGCTGGCCAAAAGAATCCGAAAGGATCCGAAAAATGGTTACAGATACTAGTTACAAATGTATCCGAAGCCTCGGATACATCCTTCGGATACAAAAGTATCTAATTAAAAGTCGGATACAAGATACTTTTGTATCTAAATCTTCGAGTAACTAATTAAAAATTTTGTATCTATTATTCGTGATCCGAAATTTGTATCTAAATACATATTTTGCCCAATAGAGAGTATATAAAGTTTGGAGGGATCAAAGAGTGTTCGATTCTTTATGAAAAGGAGAGTTCATATTGAGCCATGCTGTTTTGATTTTACAAATGGTTGAATGAACAGACGAAGAATTTATTGTCTGACTTTGAACAATATGGGAGCACGTCCATTGATTCTACGCAAGCGAGGCCACGCCCCTTAACCAGTTAACCCTCGCAAGGTAAGGTCTAATAACGTAATAACACATAAATAGTAAGGTGGGTCTCTTAGACCCCGACAAATGGATTTCATAAATAGCCTCGTTAAATAAATTTGGGATAGAAAGTAAACAAACAGATTCAATTTTATTCATATAAAAATTCTTTTCTAAAATCTGAAGTTGAAGTCTCTGAGACCCTACATTACCTTGCGAAGGTTAACTGTGGTGACCTCTTTTCAGAGCGCGCACCAATATGTATGTGTCGCGAAAATCAAGCGATGACGCCAGTGCATACTCAAATGATTTATACTTTTTATTTGTTCGTTTTATTTCGTCTTGACCTCCAAATATTCTAAACATATTGAATTTACGAATATATTTTAGTTTCCGCTGAAATTACAATTTAAATAGCCAATGGTAACTAAATTTTACGCATGATGAGTATAGTCGTCGTGACACAAAACATGTACTGCCATTTCTCCATGACGAGTATACTCGTCAATCACAGTTAACTGGTTAAGTATTGGATTTCTGATCATTGGCTGCAATATGATATATCAGTCTTTTGTATGCACAGAAGAGTGGAAATGTGAGTATCGCGACATGTAATTGTTAATTCGTTATAACAAGTATAAGTGACATCATTTAATATGGGATGCATGTTCATACGAACTAATTAATTACTACTTTCATCTCAAGTTCAGTGAGAATACTTTTTATAGGATTAACTACTTCCAATAAAGTGTTTAAAATCTAATGGTGGAAGAGATACGACAAAATTAAGTATTTAATTATTAATTTATTAAGTGTAGAACATATATGTATAAATAATAATTTGCGACAGCTACAGGATTATAAATAATTACATTACAAATTCAGCTTTTTTATAAAAACTTCTTTATTCCCTTATTCTACAAATAGCTACAGAAATTCCTCATTACATCACAGCTGTTCGAAGGAAACTTAAGTATGCCAGTGATGATTTGAGAATCTGCTAAAAACATGTCGCATGATCAATACAGAAAATGTTACATTGATACTAATTTATATCGAGTATAAAATCTCACTTACGTTTCCGAAAGTGGACAAGTTTAAATCTGCTATCTGACCGGCAGAGATTTTCGCGGGACTACCTGACATGGCGATGATCAAGATCAGACTGCGCATTGTGTCAACAGGGAAATGATACCAGTCGATCATAAAACATAATATTCCTACATTACCAGTCTGCAATATATAGAGAATAATCATTACTTTACCCAAAATTTAATTTTATACGAAATAAATGCGCTATTTTAATAACATAAGGATTTTTATGCATACGGAGCTTACAGAAGATACACATTATTTGTCGTCTACTAAAAATGGAATCATTAGGACATGACATTTTACTTAAACTCATACGCTTCTCAACAATAAATGAACAACAGTATCCGGTTAATATTTATTGTATCTATTATTGTTTTGCACTTAAATTTTAACAATAGTTTTTTATTCATAATCTCACACTTGATACATTACGTCAGGCCTGGCCAACTTCTTCTCCGCTGTCGCGTCACGACTCCCACTACCAGTGGATCGGTCCTCCACTGTCCTCAAGAATTTGGTGGGAAGGACTAAAAAATAGGGAGAGGAGTCGTTTGCGACTCGTGCACCGCAATTTGCCCAGGCCTGCATTCAATTACAAAACAATAATACAGTAAAGTCGCGTTATTTCTCAGCGACTGCCTACCCAGAATGTGTCAATTGCCTCCCCCTCCACCGAGGGGCAACGCTGCAGGGGCCGCGAAGCTCGAGCTGCCTCGGTCTTCGAGCAGTGTAAACATGCCGCATAATCTGATCTCGGCTCGGCTATATAGGTGTGAACCATTATTAATCCAATTAAAAAACTTCATTTTTCATTATTTTTTTATGAGACTTTCACCAACTTATTTGTGGCATTTTTTTATTAAAATGACACTAAACACGATATAATTTCAACTGTATTTAGTGGTTTAATTGACGATGAAAGTTTCGGGCGCAAGCAAGGACAGCGCGATCCGTGTTTACATGCTGTCCTTTTCTACGTTCGGCTACCTTTGTACTTTCGACGCGGTCGGTGCAGTAGACTCAGTCATAACAAAATAGTTCCTACACGATATTTCTCCATGCAGAACATAGGCGTTTGCAAAATAAGGCGACTTTACTGTAGAATAACGAGAAATTTGACAGTGTCCAAAACAGAAAATGGACGAATTTTAGTCCTTTTACAAGTAGTGTATGAGTGTTACTTCCATTGTTTTTGCTAGTACAGAAAATAGTCTGATTAAAATCCCTAGCTTGTCAATAATACACAAACATATAAAATTATACGTACCTTTTCTACCAGGAGGTCTCCAATGTAGCACAGTATGAACACATTGAACATTAAAGATAACAGTAGCATAATATACGTAACAATTTTGAACGCATTGCTGACATCCCAATCCTGTTACAGATATCAATATGCATTGAGGAAATATGAATATTCAAAATAGATTAAATGTATACACGACTAATTACAATATGCCTCGAAGGACTACCTCAAACCCGAATTATGACAATGATTTGATGTTCAGCAATTTTAAGGACATTCTTAACCCTTTGCTATACAACATTTTCGTTATACATGACGTTGTATTTAACTTTTCTCATTTTGTCCATATGAAATAATGTATATTTACTCGTTTAAGAATTTATTAAATTTAGCATTTGGACATTTAGCAATGTAGAAGTTGTTTTTAATCGTATAGTATAGTAGTGTTTAGTGGTAACTCTGAGGAGACGGTCGAGTGCAAAGGTTTAATATTTTATAAGAAATTTCATGAAGAAACATGTATTCAAATTTCAAAAAAATGTTCTCTTTCGCACAAGCGGTATCGTTAGACAAGAAGGATCGTTCGAGGCCTGAATAATGGAGCCTGAGAGGTCGAAGAAAGTGAATTCAGCGCACCGTCATAGTATAATATTCGAGTAGACATATCATAAAAGTGGAACCAATGAATTCCAAAAAGCATATATCTTGTAGAAGTGTCTCTACCATTGCCGAAAATCTGGAACGGGGTTGCAATATACTTCCATCGTTGATCAAACTCGTGATAAATGATTGGAGGATCGTACCTTAACATTCGTATATGATGCTGGACGATCTTTACTAATCTTGGATGGAGGTCCGCATTTCCTTCGATCTGGCCTAAGTTCTGCAGTCTTTGTATCATGATGTCGATCTGCGCACAAACGTGGGTGGCAAACAACGCGGCCAATCCACAAGCTCCCATCGTAATGGAATAAATGATGTATCCAGTAAGAGAATGCACAGCGTACACTAATTCGTAAATGGCCTCGCTTGTGGGTCGAATAATCCGTTGTACGTGGGATAAACCAACGGCTTGATCGTGCGATTGTATTCATTGACATACGAACCAATCGCGTACTGCGCAATTGTATGGTACATGAAGCCACCTGAGTACATGAACACCAGGCACAGTAACGTTAAATTTCGACTCACATTGCCCTACTTCAGCATCAATTCACGATCTTCCCTTTGCTCCACCTGACACATCGTTTTCCAGCATTAAATTTTTTTTTAAAAGTTGGTTTATTTAAGGTCGCATCAACATCTCACATTATTAGCAACCGCGTTACATTACTATACAATTAATATACAACATTAATATACAAGGTGCGTCTGAAAAGTTCGGTGAATGGTCCCATATGTTATTTTCTGAGACCATTCACCGAACTTTTCAGATACACCTTGTACTGAGTGATTTTTGTTTTGTTTGTACTTGTGACGAATAAAAGTTTCAATCGATATTTTGGTATATTCATCTTCATTTCGAAATATTTAAGAAAAGTTGTTTCTATTCTAACATAAGTTACTCAATGTATAGTCAGTTATGGAATGGCTGTTGAGTCTCGAATATGGAAGAAGGAAAATATTTCATTTCTTTATTGAAATTAAAATTATAAATCGAAAGTCGTACGTTATTTTAATCTTCACTCTGCGTATAGGGGTATAGACGCACCCCAGACTAATAAAAACGTACATGAAAAGTTACCGAATGGCAAATTTCCAAAGTCCTTTTTGGGATGTTATCTGCGATATATTTCACAAAAAATTGAAATTATTAAATTTATTATCTTTCTATATTATATTAAATTTTATAATCTTTTCATACCTACCGTTATGAAAATCAATAAAATTTTATAAACACTAGCCTATAAAGCATGGAGGGGTCTGATTACACTCCAGTGCAGGGTTAATATTAGAATATGTACACTACTGTGCAAAAGAAAGAAGCACCCAGTATAATTATAAGATATAATGACAAACAAGATCTTTATGTAGAAATTGTATTGTACTATGATTGATTTATTGCATTTAAAGTATTAGATAATCCGTAATAACACATATATAATATATTATCAGAACTATTCAATTAAACAGCGTAATTCTTTTCAAAAACTTACTGTGTTCTTATTTGATTTTTTACGCTTTTCTATTGAATATGGCCGGGTACTTCTTTCTTTTGCACAGTAGTGTACATGTACGCAGACTGCAGGCTGAATTGACAAAGTAGCGCGAATAAAATAGAAAATTAGATAATATTTGTAATTTTGTAAAAGGCACTGAACATTCATAGCTACGTCATTGATAAAATAAAATTATATGATTATACTGTGCCATCAAGTACCAAGAAACTGAATTCTTTATTAAAAGATTAGACAATAACTTTCTAATATTAATGAGGAAAGAAATATTAACGTGATTAATGTTGGAGTCGAAATCCGCAGGCCAGTAATATTGAATCAAATCACTGACCTCTCTCCAGTCATGCTGAACGAATTCGATGCAGGTTCGGTTTGCATAGCGACCAATATTTCAACAGAGATATCCAACAGAAGGTTAATAGACCAACGAGCTTCACTCTGATCATCAAGTTCTTTTCCTCCACCGTGAGGTACAAAGTGAATGGTATCATAGCAAAAAGCAGCATAACGTTGCAGAGTCCGATTGAAATATTCTGTTGAAATTGGTTGCTATTCTTCAAGAAGTTAGGCCAAATGCCGATCGAATTCAGGATCCACCTGCTGTGATAGATGTCATCATGCTTGCGCGCAGGCAGGGAGCTTGGAAGTGACTGTTTCCCGATGGGGTCTAGTTCCATTGATTATGCACGAACACAGCTTGCGCTGGTGCAAGTGTGTGTGCACTTTAATTGTAGTTTCAGATTGATCGACCGCTCGTCAAAAAAACAACAATACTTTGTAAAGATAGCAGACTATTGTACAGAGCCGTGGCTTAGGATTCTTCACAAGTGTAGAACCGTTAAGTACGGTTTCTTTACACGCAGAATGCAGTTGCGTGCTTGCTGTGACATGCTACAAAAGTACAGTAATCTCTCTCTCAATAGTCCGGTATACGGAGATGTAGGGGAATATTTTCCCACGAAGTGAGAGACCCCTACCAATAGCTCTTACTACGTGGAAAACTAAAAAGCAACGGATAATTTCCTCCTTACCAAGTAGTCTTTTTTAACAGTTCGCGACGAAGTTTTGCTCGTGCATACACGTGGTCGTGTCAACAGGTCAATATTTTTATCTCGTGATGAAAATTCTGAATAGAATCTAATAAATATGTATGCTATTAATTTCCTTGAAATCGAAATTATAATTCTATTTTGGTTTTGTTAACAGCTATTGGAGAACATATATGTAGGCGTACAATAGATATAAGTTTTCTCCTTTTTTAGGAAATTACGATCTACAAAAAAGTTCTAATCATTGAAATCGTAAAATAAATCGTACGGCAAGGAGTTAATATTATAAAATTAAATATACATATACATTTATATAATGTATCTAATATGGACGATTATACTCCATCCCTGGAGGCGAAGCCAACAGAATACGCTCGGCGGACAAAGTATAGATGTAGAATCATGTAAAATCTCAATGAACACGGTGTTGTGAATTTTATAAGACATTATTGAGTAGTCACTTTCAGAGCAGGATATTTCCGGTGTCAAACTCGTATATAATTATGATTTTATTAGGATTCGGTGTCCTATGAAGTAGTGATAAATTGCTTTTTTTAAAGTAACTTGTCGGTGTATTCTTTAGCGAAATCTGTGTGACTCAATGTATGCTCATAAATATTACTAAACAGCCTGTAGTCATCGCGTTAAATCCTTTTTTCGGAAAGAATACTTCATATGGTAAGCTCTGTTGGTCTGATTTTAGGGTTGGTTTAGAGGGATGCAACAACCCGAAAATATCGGGACACTACGACATTCTTACACACTCCCAGGATAGTTGGACCAACACGTAAAGAATTCAGTGTCTGAATATGGACTATAGAGGAACACGTCCAATGATTCAACGCGGACGTGGCCACGTCCCTTAAGGGAGTATACTCCTTTATCCAGGATTGCAAGGGTGCGGGATTCGCGTTCTCATTTCTCGATAATACAAAAATGGGATTTTTCAGTAATCAGAAACGCTAGATAAATGATCGACCTAGGGCACTATAGCCCTCAAAAGTCCTATTTTTTCATTTACGAGGCGTAATTTGCATTATTCGGCAGCATGTAGCTATGAAAATAGGACTCTTGAGGGCGATAGCGCCCTAGATCGATCTTTTATCTAGCGATCTTTTTTGACTACTGAGAAACCCCATTTTTGTATTATCGGGAAATGAGAACGCGATACCCGTCACCCTTGCAATCCTGGAAAAAGGAGTCTACTCCCTTAAGTATTGAATTTCTGATCATTGGCTGCAATGTGACACATGCGTCTTTCGCGTGCAACATAGAGTGGACATGTAAGTATCGTAACATGCAATTGGTAACGCATTTTTTAACGATAGTGAGGGCTATCCCTGTTAGCCATATGTTCGACCCCTGGGTCCTTCACGTGCCAGTCACCGTCTGGCGAGACTAGTAGGATCGAACACAGCTTTTAATGTGAGGAAAACTGGTCGTGTCACGTAACATTGTTCCGGTGAATGGCACACAAACTAAAATTCTAGTCTTTGACGTCGAGCCATCGAGACCCGCTTCTTGTCCTGGGTGGGTCACGTTTTCACGGTCGTGCGTGATCCGGTCTCAGACCCTGTAAAATTCACGAGTTGCTCGGTTCCTTTAGTTTTTGGAAATGGATAATAGGTTAACGTGACAAATTATTTAATAATTATTTCTGTAATATGAACAATGCAAGTGGTTTGTTGAAACACTTCTATACACAAATAATACACGGTAATTGAAACATCTTTAATTATGTATATGTACTTACTTAAAGTTACTAGAAATTATTTGAGCCATTCTATAATAATATCTAATAAAGTTCATGCATACATGAACATACTTATGACATCTATCTTACATGCAACGTTAAGAATTTCTAACGAAATCTTGTTACACGCATTTGCTAAAGTTTTCAACTTCTTAACACTAAACTTACCACTTCCGGTCAATTGACGGGTTTTATATTTTTCATTTTACAATTATTGAAATATGAAATTGATTACATGGAAACTGATTTGATAAATTTCTTTATCCAAGAATATATTGTGATAAAAATTGTACAAAATCTAAATATAGCTAGAGTTTCGTCTTTTCCGTAAGCTAAAACATTTGAGTCGCTTTTAGTGCTCAGTAGATTTAGTGTTAAACTTGGAACCGAATAATTGTTGAATCTGATCAACATGAAAGCTTCAGTCATAATGTGTATTACATTAATATCCACGTGTAGGATTGCAAGTAATTACATTTAAATCCCAGTAAACTATGAAGACAGTTTTATTTGCTTATTCTACAAACAGATACTGAAATTTCTTATTACATCTCAGCTGTTCGGAGGAAACTTAAATAGGCTAATGATGTTTTGAGGATCTGCAAAAGCAAACCAGTTCAATGATTAAACTGGATAGAATAAATAATATAGTACGATCAAATTCATAATTCACTTACGCTTCCAAAAGTGGACAAGTTCAAATCTGCTATGTGTCCGGCTGTGATTTTCGTAGGATTATTTGACATAGCCATGATCAAGATTAGACTGCGCATTGTGTCAACGGGAAACTTATACCAATCGATCATAAAACACAATGATCCAACATTGCCAGTCTGCAATGTAAAGAAGAACAACTGCATTTCACTTACAATGCATGTGCATGATTGAAGTACAGTTTAGTACAGACATGCATACCTTCTGTACCAGAAGATCTCCAATGTAGCACAGTATGAATATATTGAACATTAAAGACAGTAGTAGCGTAGTATATGTAATAAGACTGATTGTATTGTTGACCTCCCAATCCTGTTGTACAATGAGAAAATGTGTACAAAAATTCGACAAACTTAATACATAACATACGTGTACGACTAACTATAATATGCCTCAAAAGACAATCACAAATTCAAACAGTAACACCGATCTGATATTCAACGATTTGTAGGACATTTTAAATATTTTATTGAAAAAGTACGAGTACTTTAGGAATCTCATATTTATATTTGTAGGACATTTTAAATATTTCATTAAAAAAGTACAAGTACTTTAGAAATCCCATATTTAAATTTTCGAAACTTTCTATATTCGCACAATCGATATTGTTAAACAAGAACTTATCCTCTCGTCTTTCCCATTCTCTCATCCTACAGTAGCAAGTGTCGTTCAAGGCATAAGCTATGAAGCCTAAGGGGTCGATGACCGTGAAATTCAGCGCACCGTTATAGTATAATATTCGAGCAGACATATGATAAAAGTGGAACCAATGAATTCCAAAAAGCATACTTCTCGCAGAAGTGTCCCTACCATTGTCGAAAATCTGGAATGGGGTTGCTGTATACTTTCGTGGTTGATCAAACTCGTGATACATGATTGGAGGATCGTACCTTATCGTTCGTATATGATGCTGGACGATCTTTATTAATCTTGGATGGAGGTCCGTATATACTTCGATCTGGGCCAAGTTCTGCAGTCTTAGTATCATGATGTCGATCTGACCGCAGATGTGGGTGGCAAACAACGCTGCCAATCCACAAGCACCCACCGTAATTGAATAAATTATATATCCGTTAACGGAGTGCACAGCGTACACTAATTCGTAAAAGGGCCACGGCTGTGGGTCGAATAATCCGTTGTACATGGGATAAACCAACGGCTTGATCGTGTGATTCTGTTCATTGATGTACGATCCAATCGCGTACTGCGCAACTGTATGGTACATGAAACCGCCTACGTACATAAACGTCAGGCATACAATCGTTAGATTTCGACCCACTTTGCCGTACTTCAGCATCAATTCACGATCTTCCCTTTGCTCCACCTGGTGCATCGTGTTTCAGTTAAATTGTTTTGATTTTTGTTTTGTTTGTACTTACGACAGATAAATGTTTCAACCGATATTTTGGCATATTCATCTTCACTTCTATTTTGAATCTATTCTACTTTGAATTCTGATTCTATTGAAATATTTTAATAAATTGAAAAAATACTTTTTCTACGGTGAGATATGGTATGGTCTGTTGAATCTCTAAAATATAAATTGGTGCAGTATGCGGAGATAGAATATATTTTATATCTTCATATTGTTAAAAACATACTTTTATTTTATAATCCCTAAGTATGAACCTGAATTCACAAGGACGTGAAATAAACCGAAAATCAGATCACTTTCATAATTGTGAAAAAGGCGTAGCATTATTGATACGTCATTGATAAAATAAAATATGATTCAAATAACAAGCAACTAAATTCTCCATCAAAAAGAATTAGCCAATAACCTTCTACTATTAATGATGGAAGGACTATAACGCGGTTAATGTTCGAGTGTCACAATAAATGTTTTAATAATTTTTGAACTGTGAATTCCCACGAATATTCACCATTTAAATATCGCTAGATATTTGTTCCGATCTTCTTTATTACTCACTTCAAATGATAAAACTATATAATAATTATAGTGCAGATAGTTGCGCATAATAAACCTTCTTTGTGTACATTCCAAGGAACAGGAGCAAAATAAAAATTTCTCTCTCTTTGTCAAAATTTTAACCACTTCAAAATATTACATCCCCACTTTTAAAAACTTGCAATCTGTTTACTGCTTTTAATGTCACCTATAAATTATTGTCATAAATGCATAAAATCTGTAGTCCATTAATAATGAATCAAATCACTGACCACTCGCCAATCATGCTGAATGAATTCGATGCAGTACTTCAGGTTCTGCTTGCATGACACCAGCGACCAATATTTGAACAGAGATAGCCAACAGAAGGTTAATAGACCAATGAGCTTCACTCTCATCTTCCAACTCTTTTCTTCCACAGTAAGGTGTAAAGTGAACGGTACTATCGCAAAAAGCAGCACAACGTTGCAGATTCCGATTGAAACATTCTGTAGAAATTGATTGCTATTCTCCAAGAAGTTAGGCCAAATGCCGATAGAACTCAGGATCCACCTGCTGTGCTTAAAAATGTAAACGATATCTTTCTCGTAATACGGATTTCGCGGTTTGCCGATGTCCTGTTCTTCCCGATGAACTGTGACAGATGTCATCGTGCTTGCGTGCAGGCAGGAAGCTTGAAAGCGACTGTTCCCCAAGGGGGTCTAGTGCCATTGATTATGCACGAACACTTAGCTTGCG
>JAQQRV010000136.1:0-12499 GCA_028455795.1 Lasioglossum marginatum | reverse complement strand
TCTGAAAAATTGCAACATATTATTACATTGTTACAAATAATGGAAATTATATCATTGAATAATATCAAACATGTATTTTTATAAATTGATTTAAATGTTTTCATTAAAATACGATAGAATTTTTCCTCCAATCTATATAATTCTAATTTTGTATTTTCCTTTTGCCAGTAATGTTTTAATGACTGAAAATAAATATAAAATTAAAACTTACCTGAAATGGCAGTGACAAGTTTCGTCAACACAATCGTGACAAGTGGCTGAAGTTACCGAATCACTCAAACACGCTTTTTATTAATTGGAATATTACAAACACAAGGAACACGTGCTAAACTAACCTCACTTCACGTAAACGCACGGTGATGCGACGCAACGGCGCGATGGTCGAGTTGACTCTGAATGTATACAGGGTGCGGCAATAACTAAGTCCACTTTAAATATTGCCGTTATTTGTAATAACATGAAAAAATGTTGTATACAAAACTTACACAGTATAGAGGGGGGCATATTGTGACACAAATTTTTTCTGCGTGGATGGAGGCATAGAGGAGATTTCAAGGTCACCTTGATTTTTTTAAATGGAAAGGCCTACTTTCTGTATCATGAATCGATAGCCTATCGAATTCTGAGTAAAAATGTATTGACCTCCATATGTCCTAAATCTAATAGTTAACGAGATATTATCGAAATAATTTTCTTCCTTCTTTGGATAATATCTCGTTAACTATTAGGTTTAGGACATATGAAGGTCAACACTTTTATACGCAGAATTTGATACTCTATCGATTTATGGTATAAAAAATAGGACATTCCATTAAAAAAAATGAAGGTGGGCTTGACAATACTTTAAAAAAAGAAATTTCGGACTTTTTTCATTGCAATGTGTAGCCAATTGAAAACTGATCAACTTTTGTTTAAAATATTTTTTTGTCAGATTATCGCAAGTACTTGAAAAATCGTGAAAAGTGTTACGTGAGACACCCTGTATATATAAGTATGTATATGTATAAAAACGTTAATAATATTTTATTAATATTAATAATAAATATATATATTATAATATATAAATATGTCTTATGCATGAGAAGTGAGCATCCTAGTACGTACGGAAGTCCTGGGCACGGCTATAAGACTTAAAAGATACACGTATAACTTGGGATGTCCGAAATTCAAGTCCCACGGAAGTCCCTGGGACGAAAAAAATGGACGTCCCTTGGACATCCGAAATTTAGGTCCCACGGATGTCCTTAGAACGTAAAAAACGGCTGTCCATAGGACGTCCGAAATTTAAGTCCATCGGATATCACAGGGACATCCGCAACGGACATCGGACGTACGGACGTAAATTGGACCAAAAACGGACGTCCAACGGACGACCGGTGCTACCTGGGATTAGTATACAATCAGATATACATTATTTAGCATTTTTAGATAGATGCATTTGTGGTAAAGATTATTACTCTCGAATTGTAAGGAAATCCAACCTTTTATTGGAAATTGAAAATTTTTAATTAAAATTACGTTTGCACAAACCTGTTTATGTATTCATTTTGATTTTAAATTTGTTGAATACAGATAATATCTATATATCCATATAGATATGTACATTATTCTTCAATTTTCTGGTCCAGTGTTCTTCTCTCTGTAATATATTTAATTATATTAATATTAATTAATGTAAACGTAGTTGTTTATAGAATAGAATTTATTTTTCTTTTAATGTAATTTTGTAATTTATATATATAATATATACTTTTTCCATTACTTACATATTTCTTCTGTTCCACACACGGTAGGACTCAAGCAAGTTACATCAGATGTTCGAACTGCGGTCCATTTTCTATGATACAGAGCTCCGCTCTTTGTTTCGGTTTATGTTAACTTCCATCGTTTCCCATATTATTATGTTTCTATTTATCACGTACGCTTTAGAATCGTACGTTCAAGAACGCATGGTCCAATTCATTGGCCACCACGTTCTCCGGATCTGTGTACGTTGGATTTTTATCTTTTGAGATATCTGCCATCCGTTGTTACGACACAACAATTAATGATATTCAAGAACTTCGGAATCACATAACAAATGCATGTAATAGCATAAAAAAGAGAAGCTCTCATTATAGCGACAACAAGAAATCTAATACAAAGAGCAGAGCTCTGTATCATAGAAAATGGATCGCAGTTCGAACATCTGATGTAACTTGATTTATTCTCTAAGAAATAATTATATTTCATTAAAGTTACGTTTGCACAACCCTGTATATGTATTCATTTTGATTTTAAATTTGTTGAATACAGATTATATCTATATATCCATATAGATATGTACATTATTCTTCAATTTTCTGGTCCAGTGTTTTTCTCTCTGTAATATATTTAATTATATTAACTTTAATTAATGTAAACGTAGTTGTTTGTAGAATAGAATTTATTTTAATGTAATTTTGTAATTTATATATATACTATATACTTTGTCCATTAAGGGCATGCAGTGACTCAAGTGGTAAGGCTCACGACTACGAACACCGTGGTCCCGGGTTCGAATCCCGCCGGCACCTCTGAAAATGCTTTTCATTAGAAAAAGGTTTTCATGTGATATCTAAACTGTGGTGCCCCAAAGTAGTTCGGAACCCACCTTAATAATAAACTGTAGGTCCCGCTGAAATTAGGCGATAGTGAGAGTGGAAAGAGGGGAGATTGGTAAATGGATTTGAAACCCCGAGGGGACCAAATATCATTACTTTTTTACTTTGTCCATTACTTACATATTTCTTCTGTTCCACACACGGTAGGTTTTGAAAATCTTTATCAAATAACATTATTTTCTTCCAATTTTGCATATTTGCACGTCCTGTCATAACATAACATAACATAACCATGTATTTCTAACCTTTTCGTTTCGTCGTACTACCGAACACTCATGCCACGCCGCGCGACGGTTAACATGGACCAATCAGAGGACCGGAGAGCCCGGTGTTGCATTAGCCGATTCGGAATCCGTCCGGCGTCCGTAGTATACGCTCGTGTTTTACTACGTTTTTTATTAATAACTCGTTATTAAACGAACAGACACACAAGAAAGCGAGTAAATATTGCATTGTCACCCAGTTCTGAGCTATGTTTGAAGTTTCAAGTCTCTAACTCATCGAGAAATTAGTTTAAACAAAGATCCACCCATAAGAATGCGACAGACCGACGAATAGAAATACCGATAGAAAGACAGACAGACAGACAAGAAAGCGAGCTAATAAAAACGTAATAAAAAGAGAGAAGGGGCGTCTACAAAGTTTAACTGCCCGTGAAAAACGTGCAATATTGAGAGCAGCATCAAATTTGTGGATGACTGCGAAACAAATCGCAGAAAGTGTTGGCGTAAACACTAACGTAAAGAATGTGCGTCGTGTTTTACAAAAATGCATTTGGAGCGAAGAAAATTTCAGAAGAAACCTTGGTTAAAGAAGGAGCATAAAGGATTCCGCTTACAATTTGCTGAAAAGCATATAAATATCAGAACAAAGTGGCGAAGAGTCATATTTACTGACGAAAAAAGATTTCATTTGGTCCGGACGGCCTGGGTTATCACTATCATGATTCGAGTGAAGAACAGCAATTTTTAAGTCGTCGCCAAACGGGAAGCGGTTGCTTGTGTGATGATTTGGGCCGATATTGGATGTTGGGGTAAAACGGAAATCAAATTTACAAAAGGATGAATGAATGATGAACGGTATATTGAAACGATAAATGAACAACTAAACACATATGCTGTAAGAATTGCTGCAAATAAATACATTTTACAAGAAAATAATACCGCAGTCCACGCGGCGAAAGTGGTAAAGAAATACTTTTCTTAAAAAATTATTCGTGTTTTCGAGTGGCAGCAAGATCTCCGACCTCGACATTATTGAAAATTGTTGGGGATATCTTTCCACAGCCGTGTACCAAAATGGCAGACAATTCCAAAATATTAACGATTGAAAATAGTGCATTTTGGACGAATGAGAGAATATTAGCCAAAACAGGATTAAAAAATTGTTTAAGTCATTGTAAAGGAGGTCTTACAAAATATTGAACATTGATCTTTATCGATTCTGTTATATTTCATGATTCTCGTTAAGTGCGCTATCATTTTGTCCCTCTGTATTTCGTTAATAATTCTACTTCTTTAAATAAAAATAGATAAGTTAATGATGCTTCATTTCATTTCATTCATATTTAAATATACATATAACAATTGTTAAAAAAGGCACACTAAAAATATGTGTATAAAAAAGATTGAATTTCTAAGGTTTAATAAACAGAAATTACATTGTTCGTTTTGTTTTCCTTATCCAGGACAAGACCTGCTACGAGCTGAAGGATTTGGAACTGAACTATCAGTACTTTCTTCAGGTGCAAGCAGTCGCATTGTATGGGGGCCGCAGGCTGGTGTCGCGAAAGTCTTCGAAGGTGTTTAATAGCACGGATTACATGGTGTATGGTAAGATACAGTAGTAGGAAACTCGTGCGATTGTTCCCCAATACTTTGGTAAACATCTCTACCGAGCTTCGTAATCAGGATAACAAACGAAGAAGTGCCCTTTCATTGAAGCGGACCGAGAGAGACGTTCTCGCAGGTGCGAACCAAATCAGGCCAGCCTTCAGCTGCGACGTATGATTTGTCAGTGCGGCGAAGTCAGAGCACGATTGGTTTGGCCGATGCACCACCAGGTCAAGGCGTACAACGTTTCTTGGCGAGAGGAGTCTTGTCCATCATCTCAAGAAAAGAGCCTCCAACAGAAGGAAACATTGTGGAAAGTCGTTCAGGTATTGTTCAACCAGAAATATAATTCATTCTTTGTCGGCATAGGGAGTTTGTCTAAACTTCCCAAGACGTCCATGTTCAGAATTGTATGTGTGTGTGTAAATAAATTTTTGACAATAGGTTCCTTGTTAATTAAAATGATGATAGTCGGAAGGATTTATAGCGACTCGACAAAAAATTTTTTCCATTTTAATGTCACTCTCTAAGACAAAGTTGTAGGCGGCCCACATGGTTTCATAACTCTATAACTACCCAGTAAGCAAAATGCTGATTTGATTTTGGACGGACATCTGTGCGCGCAGAAGTAGCGCTTTTGTGCTGGCAGAAAGAATTCTGGCTTCGTTTAAGAGGCCAGGACGGTCGCCTGTATAACGGCATTCGCCACATTAGTGCGACCGTGCTGCCCTCTTAAACGAAGGCGGAATTCAGGACCGAGCTGCCAGCATTCTGCCGGGCAGACCCTGCCAGCAGAATGCCATACATCTGCGCCACAATAAGTATCGGCAGGGTGCGCTGTCCAAAATCGAGCAGATTCCGAGCATCCTCTGCTTCGAGCACGTTATGACAGCATAATGCACGCCATCTGCTGGCATCGTATGATTGCAGGCAGTGCTCGATATCTGCTCGAGACCAGGCTTGGCTGACTGGGTAATTCAATTAATTCGTGTCGCGCACAAATTCCTAGTCAGGCCTAACCCAGACCTAACCCAGACCTTTTTTCTCAAAAAATTTCCCACGGTTTATTATTAAACTAACTATACTTCCAAATTAACAACAACTTCAATTATCTAGACAAACCTAACTCATATTAATTTCATTTCCGCTCCCTCTTAAAATAAACTTTTCGGGTTATCTATAGTCGTTAGCAGTTTCTTCTCAAGACTTGCTAGGTGTGTGTGATGTCGTCCAGACCTTGACCTTTTTTTTTAACAGAGTCATCCACTACCCACTAAGAAAACTCACCTCTCAGTGGCTTTAAACTTTAAACCCTCTCGGCCTGCATGCATGGCGTTAGATAATCGTAAGGTCCTACTTTGCGCACTAACACCTACGATTTGCCCCGACTCATCGACACTGAGTCTCTTCTGCCTCTCTCGGGCATATTCTATTCCGTTAAGACCTAACCTAGATCTAACCGAGCCTAACTCTACAAAAAATTATTGTCGGTAAGGTAGAGAGTGACAAAATTCTTCTGGCTATCATCGTTTTAGTCAACAAGGAACCTATTTCCAAAATTGCATCCAATTCTGAGCATGGACGTCTTCGGAAGTTCAGCCAGGAGTTTAAGGGGGTAGACTAGTTTCTAGGATTGCAAGGGTGCGGGATGCGCCTTCTCATTTCTCGATAATGCATGCGATGTGGATTTTTCAGTAGTCAAAAGCGCTAGATAAAAGATCAATCTAGGCCGCGATCGCCCTCAAAAGTCCTATTTTTACGTTCACGAGGCGTAATTTGCATTATTCGGAAGCATGTAGCTGTCGCAGCTTTATGAAAATAGTTACATGCGCAGCTATATGCTTCCGAATAATGCAAATTACGCCTCGTAAACGAAAAAATAGGACTTTTCAGGGCGATCACGGCTTAGATCGATCTTTTATCTAGCGTTTTTGACTACTGAAAAACAGTTTAAACATGTTTAAACATTCATAATGTATTAATATTGGATATCACTGTATTCGGGAAAGTCTATAGAATCTTTTGCTGCAAAAAACAATTCAATATCTTTTATAATAACATCACAATATTTGTTTTTTTTTAAAAATCATGTTTCTTAGAAACTGTGCGTTTAGGGGAAAAATTAAGGACAGATTCGGAATCAGCGCAAAAAACTCTATAAGGATCACCCAACAGTAATTGGTGTTGGACAGTGTAAATCGAATCGGAAACTATCTTCCAGCAGTTCTATTAATCGGAAACTTTTTTCCATGTAACATTTTGTTTATATTCTCGTTTCTTTGTTATAAGAAATGGACGCTTATATTATTTTGTTGCTTTTCATTCTTTAATAAGCCCCTTTTAATTTCCCATCAGTTTTAACTCCATAAAATGATATTTTATACCTCTAAAATATGAATGTTTTCTGTAAATTCCGTATCAATGTTTCCGATCGGAAATTTTTTGCCACGGGTTGTATACGAGGCTACGAAAACAAATTATGTATCTGGACATTAATTTCAATAAATTTTAGAAATTTGAACGATTTTATGCACTATAAGGGAAATCCCTCTTTACAATATTTATAATGATCTCTGAAAGTTAATTTGCGAGTTTTTGTCACAGTTTCATTGTACTTCGAATGAAAAGTGCATCGCCAACACATGTGTGAGAATACCTAACTTATACTCTACAACTAATTAGAATATTTAAATAGTGATCCTCCAATTTTGTGGAGTAGTATAGTAAACTTGATCTAAGAAAGTATAGCCCGCCGGGCGGAGGGATGGGGGGTACACTATTAACCAATTACTTATAACATAATAACTTCTTTATTTTTCATTATTTTTTTGTGGAACTTTTTCTGATTAAAATGACACTAAACACGATATCATTTCAACTGTATTTGTGGTTTAATTAACGGTATGGAGTCACTTGAGGACATAAAAGAGCATAGCGAGTGAAAAAGAAAGAGAAACAGCGACCGCGACGGTCGGCGATAATTCAAAAATTATTGTATCATTTAAGATACCAATACAATGCTAACTTTATTATTTTCAACTTTCTTCTTATGCAACCTTTCTCAAGATATTTGTCAGATTTTTCCGATTAAAATCAGTCGTTTAAAAAACTCCAAGGAGCTCCGTTAATTTGTAAAATTCTAGTCTAATTCTTTGAGAACACAATATTTGAGATGTTAAGTTATTTATTTAAACATATGCTATGTGTAGCATACGATTATTTTCAGTAAAAATAAGTGAAAAATAAAGGATTTTCAGTATTGCACTAGTATTGACTCACCGATATGCTATTTTTTGTTGCGTCTTCGGCAACGCGCTCCGTGTTTAGATGCTGTCCTTTTCTACGTTCGGCGCGGTCGACGAAGCCACAAAAAAATTGTTCCGATCTATGTCGCAACACAGAACCGACAATTGACTTAGAATGGGACTTCACTGTACCTACAAACCATGCACTGATAAAATGATTAATATTAATATATATCATAGTAAAGCAATACTTTAATATTGATCAAAGTGCAATAAGTCGATGCGAAAACAAAATTCAATTATTCCATTATTTCCAGACGCCGCATTTCGATATACATCTTCGAAGGGAGTGTATACATATGCAGTGTGAACGTTCGAAACCTTGTCAACAACGAGAATGACCTTGTACAACCTTTTACAAATCAATTTTACCCTTTTGCAACTCAATTTCCACCTTTTGCAAATCAAACTCAATCTTTTGCAAGTCAATTTCAAGCTTTTGCAAATTCATTTCAACCTTTTGCAAATATATTCCTCCATTTTTCAAATTCCACCTTTTCCAAATCAATTTCCACATTTGCAAATCAAACTCAACCTTTTGCAAGTCAATTTCCAGCTTTCGCAAATATATTTCAAACTTTTGCAAATAAATTTCACACTTTTGAAAATCAATTTCGGTAAGCATTTACTTTAGGAGAGGCATCCCCGATGACCTTGACCTTGACATATGTTGTCAAGGACAACATTCTGAACAACTTTTCTCTATACATCTACCCGCCGCTCTCTCTCGGACTTAGTTTCCGAGATAATTGCAAAAAACTATTGCTAGTACTAAATTAAATTTTCCGTATTCGTACACGCTCCGTGGCAATATAAGCCTGCTCCGACGCGGCGTCAGTTTACTGTTTTTGTAAACACGTTGTGGAGATCAGAATGAAAACAGGGTCTCACTCTAGTCATACATATATAAGATGAGCTTTCAATTTTGGGAGACTACTCCTAGATTTTCGTCTGCCTGTTCGCATGATTTTTCCATTTCAAATTCTGGATGACAGCTACAAGGCAAAGATTATGCGAATAGAATGAGTTGTGGTTAGGTCGTGGAGGGGACCCGACCACGCATACGAAAATCGAAGAGTAGTCATTGAAAATTGAAATCTGACCTTTTTTGCGAATATCTCGAAAACTAAAAGCGACCCCCCTATATGTGAAAAGAAAAAAATTGTTCAAAATATCGAAATCTACAACATATTTAAATTTTATCAAAATCGGAGAGGAATTCCTCTTTCTAAATAATTACCTAACCTTCTTTTGTTTATAACTTTTTAACAAAAAACGAGCGAAGGCTAAAACCTTCTGAAGGACCATCTGATCACGCTCTTCTGAGGGTGATCTTGACAACATATGTCAAGGTCAAGGTCATCGGAGATGCCTCCCCTAAAGTAAACATTTACCTCAATTACAACATTTTGAAAATCAATTTCAACCTTTTTCAAGTCAAATTGAACCTTTTGCAAATCAATTTCACCCATTTGCAAATCAAATTAAACCTTTTGCAAATCAATTTCACCGTTTTGTACTCCAAATTCAGCCTCTTGCAAGTCAATTTCACCCTTTTGCAAGTCAAATTAACCCGTCTGCAAGTCAATTTCACGTTTTTGCAAATGAATTTCAATTTCTTGCAAATCAATTTGACCGTTTGACATATATCAAACTCAAACTATTGAAAATCAATTTCAACCTTTCACAAGTTTTGCACTCCAAATTCACACTTTTGCAAAACAATGTAAAGTTGATTTGCAAAGTGGTGAAATTGAATTGCAAAAGGGTGAGTTTTATAGTGCAAAACCTATAACAGGTTGAAAGTGATTTGCAAAATATTCAATTTGATTTGCAAAAGGTTTAATTTGATTTGTAAAAGGTTCAATTCGATTTGCAAATGAGTGAAATTGATTTGCAATTGTTCAATTTAACTTAAGAAAGGGTGAAATTGATTTGCAATTGTTCAATTTAATTTGCAAAAGGGTGAAATTAATTTGCAAAAGGGTGAAATTAATTTGCAAAAGGTTGAATTTAAAGTGCAAAAGGGTGAACTTGATTTGCAAAAAGTTTAATTTGATTTGCAAATATGTGACATTTATTTGCAATGGTTCAATTTGACTTGCAAAAAGTTGAAATTGATTTGCAAAAGGATCAATTTGACTTGTAAAAGTTGAAATTTTATTTGCAGAAGGTTCAATTTGATTTGCAATGTCGATTTAATCGAAGTACGATAAGTTGACGCAAAACTAAAATTCAATTATTCCATTGTTTCCAGACGCCGCATCTCGATGTACATTTTCGAAGGGAGTGTATATACAGTGTGAACGTTCGAAACATCGTCGATAACGAGGATGAAAACGAAAACGACGAGGAGAATGACAAAGAACATGGCGTCAGCATCGAGTTCGTCGCAAGCGGATGTCAGAACGATCATGATCAAAAAGGCAAGAAGCATTCCCGCGGAAAGACGGTGCAATGCAAAAGCAAATCGTCGAGAAACAAACGACAATACTCTGGACCGTTTGTAATATAACTAGACTGCGGATCTTTATGCAAAAATAAAAAATGTCTTTGTCAATTCCAAGACACAGAGGCTAAATAAAAACTTCTTTCTTCTTTGAATTATTTCATTAAACTGAAATTAATACATCGATGTTCTTAAATTTTTCAAATATGTCCACTGCTTTAACTACCAATTTCTGTTATAAATGCATAAAATCCGCAGTCTACACTCCGGGAAGAAAAGATAGCACGCTTTGAAATTAATGTAATTTCTGTTTATTAAACATTAGAAAATCAATCTTTTTTTATACACATATTTTTAACTTTGTTGGCTTCCATGTTTCGAAATTGAGTACAATACTTTTTATAAATCGAAAAAAGGTTTTATTTAAGGAATGTATACGGTAGCGAAGTAAGGTACAAAAAGTAACTTTCTAGTCTTCAATTCGCAAGAGAAATTGGCTGCTCCTGTTTCGGTGGGCTGCTATACATATATAACTTATTTTGGAGAGGAAAATGTAGAAGGGAGTGGAAAGAATGCGTCGTGGAAAGAATGACGTGGAAGAGAAAAGATCTAAGGGTTTACATGGGTTATTTTGATTTAAAGAAGTAGAATTATAACGAGATATAGAGGGACAATACGATAGCGCACTTAACGAGAAATTAAAAATATAACAGAATTAATCGATAAAGATCATCGCTCAATATTTTGTAGGACTTCCGTTACAGCTAATGACTTCGATCATTCGGTTTGGTCAAGATTTAAACAATTTTTTAATACTCTTTTGGCTAATATTTTCCCATTTGTCCAGAATTCACTGTTTTGAATCGTTAATATTTTGGAATTGTCTGCCATTTTGGTACACGGCTCTGGCAAGATGTCCCCAACAATTTTCAATAATGTCGGAAATCTTGCTGGCCACTCGAAAACACGAATAATTTTCGAAGAAAAGTATATTTCTTTACCGCTTTCGCCGCGTGGACTGTGGCATTATCTTCTTGTAAAATGTATTTATTTGCAGCACTACTTACAGCATATGTGTTTAGTTGTTCATTTATCAATTCAATATACCGTTCTGTTGTTTTCTTTCTGATCTCCACAACGTGTTTACAAAAACAGTAAACAGACGCCGCGCCGGAGCAGACTTACGTTACCACGGAGCGTGCACGAATTCGGAAAATTCAATTTAGTTTTAACAATAGTTTTTTGCAATTATCTCGGAAACTAAGTCTGAGCGACGGGTAGATATATACAGAAAAGATGTTCAGAATGTTGTCCTTGATAACATATGTCAAGGTCATCCGAGGCGCCTCCCCTAAACATAATATTTACCATATTCAGTACATTATACATACAAGCTTGTCAGAAGATGTTGACATATTAAAATATTCATTTTCTTCAGTTTATTCTACCAAATGAGAAAAAATAGACGATGTGCTATCTTCTTGTCCCGGAGTGTAGATGCAACATACTGTTTTCTTTTTACCTTTGTCTACCCGTTAAGCAATTGTTACTTTAATACTCTCTCATCCATGATTAATGGAAATTTGATTAATCACCGGTAACATTAAGATTGAATTAAGAAGATTGTATTAATTCGTAAGTGTATAGTAACATGTATATGAACTGCATATGTAACATTTATTTATAAATTTTTATAATGCATCAACTGAGAGTTTGATTTTAAACAATAATTCACCCGAACAGTGCATAAATATTAAATATGTATACAGTGAGCCACGAAACTATTTGAACGCACTTTAAAACATTAAACTGCGGATGTTTATGCAATTTGCAAGTTTTCTAGCCAAATTTGAAGAAAGTGGAATCATGTAAAATCTGATTTTTAGTGGTAGTAGTCTTTGTAGTTCTGAAATAAATGAAAATCGTACTCAATTCTGTGGAATTTTATATTCCCACATTTTTTGAACATTTTCAGAAGCCATAAATGCATGACGCAGTCTATTGATCATGATCACCATTGTGCGGTACAATACTGTTTTAAATAAAATATATAAATATATTCAGAGATTCTTTCCTGAACTGTTGTTGTTATATATGTTGATTAATATGAAATAACCATATTTACATTCGTGTTAATGGAAATACTATTTGAAATGTTTATTTAATTTGACAAGTTCTTCTAATAGTTATTTGAATAGTTGTCGGTTATGTTTAATTGTAGATGTATCCAAATGTTTATTGCTCAATGAAATTGCCGGCTGGCGCTGTCCG